>CAUYLG010055198.1:0-148176 GCA_963573385.1 Cacajao melanocephalus | reverse complement strand
TGCACATGCACCCCAGAATCTAAAGTACAATAAAAATAAATAAATGAAATAAAATAAAATAAAGAAGTAGGTATGGCTATAACAGAGCAACATGAGTGATGTGACAATATAAATATTATGTCTCTTGAATCAATGTCAATATCCTGGCTATAATATTGTATCATGTTTTGTAAGACATATCCATTGAAGGAATTTGAGTAGAGTAAGGGTTTACAACCCCTGGGCCACAGCAGGAGGTGAGCAGCTGGAGAGCCAGTGAAGTTAAGCTTCACCTTTTATCAGAACAGTGGGCGTTAGATTCTCATAGACACAGAAATCCTATCATTAACTATACATACAAGAGTTGTGTGCTCCTTATGAGAATCTAGTAATCTAATGATTAATGTAATGTGTATTTGATTCATCCTGAAACCTCTGCCCCTACAGTCCATGAAAAAATTCTCTTCCATGAAATCAGTCCCTAAATTTGAGGACCACTAGAGTAAAGGATACATGGGTTCTCTTTGTATTATTTCTTACAACTGCACATGAATCTGCATTCATCTCAAAATAAAAAGTTTACTTTATCTGTCTAAATTAACTTAAATAAATGTGTGTATGTGTGTAACATTTGACACTAGTGACAGAGAAAGTCTGTCAAACACAGAAGCACGTGTATACAAGGTGAAGTAGTAGAAGCCTCAGCAAAATGGAGAAACACCAAAACTGCAGAAAGTTATTACGGAAGTCAACATAGCAGAGAGAGAGGCAAACAGGTTTTCTTGATATTGGAAATGGGAGTCTTTTCACACCTTGAGACTTTTAGAGGGACTCACAGTGGAACTGCCCAATAAAACTTTCTGTTATGTTGGAAATATAATTTGAGCTGCCCAGCACTGCAGCTAATAGCCATGTGGAGGCTCTTGAGCACTAAAATGTAACTAATGTAACTCAAGTCTTAAATGCTTTACTTTTACTTAATTTAAATTAAAACAGCCACATATGACTACTGACTACTGTATTGAACAGCACAGTGCTATAAAAAGATTAGGGGGATTGCTGGCAAGATGGCCAAATAGGAGCAGCTCTGGTCTGCAGCTCCCAGCAAGATCGACACCAAAGGTGGGTGATTTCTGCATGTACAACTGAAGTACCGGGTTCACCTCACTGGGATAGGTTAGACACTGGGTACAGCCCAAGGAGGGAGAGCTGAAGCAGCATCAGGCGACGCCTCACCCAGGAAGTACAAGGAGTTGGAGAACTCCCTCTACTAGCCAGTGGAAGCCATTAGGGACTGTTCCATGCACTCTGACCCAGATACTGTGCTTTTACAACCTGCAGACCAGGAGATTCCCTCCAGTGCCTACACAACCAGGGCCCTGGTTTTCCAGCTCGAAACTGGGTAGCCCTTTGGGGAGACACTGAACTAGCTGCAGGAGTTTTGTTGTTGTTGTTGTTGTTGTTTGTTTGCTTTTTCATAGCCAAGTGGCACCTGGAACACCAGCGAGACAGAAGCATTCACTCCCCTGGAAAGGAGGCTGAAGCCAGGGAGCCCAGTGGTATGGCTTGGCGGGTCCCACCCCCACGAAGCCCAGCAAGCTAAGATCCACTGGCCTGAAATTCTCACAGCAAAGCAGTCTGAGCTTGACCTGGGATGCTCAAGCTTGGTTAGGGGAGGGGCATCCACCATTGCTGAGGCTTGGGTAGGTGATCCTCACAGTGTAAACAAAGTCTCCGAAAAGTTCAAACTGTGTGGAGCCCACCATAGCTCAGCAAGGCCAGTGCACCCAGACTGCCTCTCTAGATTCCCTCCTCTCTGGGCAGGGCATCTCTGAAAAAAAGGCAGCACTCCAGTCAGGGACTTATAGATAAAACTGCCACCTCCCTGGGACAGAGCACCTGGGGGAAGGGACAGTTGTTGGTGTAGCTTCAGCAGACTAAAACGTTCTTGCCCGGCAGCTCTGAAGAGAGCAGCAGATATTCCAACACAACATTAGAACTCTGATAAGGGACAGACTGCCTCCTCAAGTGGGTCTCTGACCCCCATGTATGCTGACTGGGACATACTTTCCAGTAGGGGTCAACAGAACCTCACACAGGAGAGCCCTGACTGGCATCTGGTAGGTGCCCTCTGGGACAAAGCTTCCAGAGGAAGGAACAGGCAGCAATCTTTGCTCCTCTGCAGCCTCCACCGGTGATACTCAGACAAACAGGGTCTGGAGTGGACCCCTAACAAACTCCAGCAGACTTGCAGCAGAGGAACCTGTTAGAAGCAAAACTAATAAACAGAAAAAAATAGTATCAACATCAACAAAAAGGACATCCACTCAGAGACCCCGTCCAAAGGTCACTGACTTCAAAGATGAAAAATCCACATAGATAAATCCATGAATATGGGGAGAAACCAGCACAAAAAGGCTGAAAATTCCAAAAACCAAAATGCCCCTTCTCCAAAGGATCACAGCTCCTCACCACCAAGGGAAAAAAACTGGTCGGAGAATGAGTTTGACAAATTGACAGTAGGCTTCAGAAGGTGGGTAATAATAAACTCCTCTGAGCTAAAGGAGCATGCTCTAACCCAATGCAAGGAAGCTAAGAACCTTGAAAAAAGGTTAGATGAATTGCCAACTAAAATAAAAGTCTGAGAAGAACATAAATAACCAGATGGAACTGAAAAACGCAGCACGAGCCCTTCATGAAGCATACACAAGTATCAATAGCCGAATCAATCAAGCAGAAGAAAGGATATCAGAGACTGAATATCAACTCAGTTAAATAAAGGAAGAAAACTGAGAAAAAAGACTGAAAAGAAGTGAACAAAACCTCCAGGAAATATGAGACTATGTGAAAAGACCAAATCTACATTTGATTGGTGTATCTGAAAGTGACGGGGAAAATGGAACCAAGTTGAAACACACTATTGAGTATATATTATCCAGGAGAACTTGCCCAACTTAGAAAGGCAGGCCAACAGTCAAATTCAGGAAATACAGAGAACACCACAAAGATTCCCCTCAAAAAGAGCAACCTGAAGACACATAATCATCAGATTCGCCAAGGTTGAAATGAAGGAAAAAATGTTAAGGGCAGCCAGAGAGAAAGGTCGGGTTACCCACAAAGGGAAGCCCATTAGACTAATAGCTGATATCTCAGCAGAAACTCTACAAGCCAGATGAGAATGGGGGCCAATATTCAACATTCTTAAAGAAAAGGAAAAACCAGTACCAGCCACTGCAAAAACATACCAAAGCATAAAGACCATTGACACTATGAAGAATCTGTATCAAGTAACAGGCAAAATAACCAGCTAGCATTATAATGACAGAATCAAATTCACACATAAAAATAGTAACCTTAAATGTAACGCTAAATGCCCCAATTAAAAGACGCAGACTGGCAAATTGGATAAAACATCAAGACCCATTGGTGTGCTGTATTCAGGACACCCATCTCACCTGCAAAGACACACATAGGCTCAAAATAAAAAGATGGAGGAATATTTACCAAGTGAATGGAAAGAAAAAAAAAAAGCAGGGGTTGCAATCCTAGTCTCTGATAAACCTCCAACAAAGATTAAAAAAAAGACAAAGAAGGGCACTACATAATGGTCAAGGGATCAATGCAACAAGAAGGGCTAACTATCCTAAATGTATATGCACCCAATACAGGAGCATGAAGATTCATAAAGCAAGTTCTTAGACCTACAAAGAGACTTAGACTCTCACACAATAATAGTGGGAGACTTTAACACCCCACTGCCGGTATTAGACAGATCCACAATACAGAAAATTAACAAGGATATCCAGGACTTTAACTCAGCTCTGGACCAAGCAGACCTAATAGACATCTACAGAACTCTCCACCCCAAATCAACAGAATATACATTCTTCTCAGCACCACATCGTACTTGTTCTAAAATTGACCACATAATTGGAAGAAAAACACTTCTCAGCAAATGCAAAAGAATGGAAATCATAACAGTCTCTCAGACCACAGTGCAATCAAATTAGAATTCAGGAATAAGAAACTCACTTAAAACTGCACAACTACATGGAAACTGAACAACCTGCTCCTGAATGACTACTGGGTAAATAATGAAATTAAGGCAGAAATAAAGATATTCTTTGAAACCAGTGAGGAGTAAGACACAACATATCAGAATCTCTGGGGCACATTTAAAGCAGTGTGTAGACGGAAATTTATAGCACTAAATGCCCACAAGAGAAAGCAGGAAAGATCTAAAATTGACATCTAACATCACAATTAAAAGAACAAAAGAAGCACGAGCAAACAAATTCAAAAGCTAGCAGAAGACAAGAAATAACTAAGATCAGAGCAGAACTGAAGGAGATAGAGACAAAAAACCCTCCAAAAATATCAACAAATCCAGGAGCTGGTTATTTGAAAAGATCAATAAAATAGATAAACTGCTATCCAGACTAATAAAGAAGAAAAGAAAGAAGAATCAAATAGATGCAATATAAAATGATAAAGGGGATATCACCACCGATCCCACAGAAATACAACTACCATCAGAGAATACTATAAACACCTCTACACAAATAAACTAGAAAATGTTGAGGAAATGGATAAATTTCTGGACACATAAACTCTCCCAAGACTAAACCAGGAAGGAGGCGAATCCCTGAATAGACCAAAAACAAGTTCTGAATTTGAGGCAGTAATCAATAGCCTATCAACCAGAAAAAAAAAGCCCAGGACCAGACAGACTCACAGCCAAATTCTACCAGAGATACAAAGAGGAGCTGGTACCATTCCTTCTGAAACTATTCTAAACAATAGAAAAAGAGGGAATCCTTCCTAACTCATTTTATGAGACCAGCATCATCCTAATACCAAAACCTGGCAGAACACAACAAAAAAAGAAAATTTCAGACCAATGTCTCTGATGGATATCAATGCGAAAATCCTCAATAAAATACTGGCAACCCAAATCCAGCAGCAAGTCAAAAAGCTTATCCACCATGATCAAGTTCGCTTCATCAGTAGGATGCGAGGCTGGTTCAACATACACAATAAACATAATCCATCACATAAACAGAAAAAATAACAAAAAACACATGATTATCTCAGCAGATGCAGAAAAGGCCTTTGACAAACTTCAACAGACCTTTATGCTAAAAACTTCCAATAAACTAGGTATTGATGGAAGATATTTCAAAATAATAAGAGCTATTTATGACAAACCCACAGCCAATATCATACTGAATGGACAAAAACTGGAAGCATTCCCTTCTAAAACTGGCACTAGACAAGGATGCCCTCTCTCACCACTCCTATTCAGCAAAGTATTGGAAGTTCTGGCCAGGGCAATCAGGCAAGAGAAAGAAATAAAGCATATTCAATTAGAAAAAGAGGAAGTCAAATTATCTCTGTTTGCAGATGACATGATTGTATATTTATAAAACCCCATCATCTCAGCCCCAGATCTCCTTTAACTGATAAGTAACTTCAGCAAAGTCTCAGGATACAAAATCAATGTGCAAAAATCACAAGCATTCCTATACACCAATAATAGACAAACAGAGAGCCAAATCATGAGTGAACTACCATTCACAATTGCTACAAAGAGAATAAAAATACCTAGGAATACAACTTACAAGGGATGTGAATGACCTCTTCAAGAAGAACTACAAACCACTGCTCAAGAAAATAAGAGAGGACACAAACAAATGGAAAAACATTTCATGCTCATGGTTAGGAAGAATTAATATCATGAAAATGGCCATACTGCCCAAAGTAATTTATGCATTCAATGCTATCTCCATCAAACTACCGTTGACTTTCTTCACAAAACTGGAAAAACTACTTTAAATTTCATATGGAACCAAAAAAGAGCCCATATAGCAAGACAATCCTAAGCAAAAAGAGCAAAGCTAGAGGCATCACACTACCTGACTTCAAACTATACTATAAGGCTACAGTAACAAAAACAGCATGGTACTGGTACCAAAACAGATAGATAAATGGAACAGACAAGGGACCTCAGAAATAATGCCACACATCTACAACCATCTGATCTTTGACAAACCTGACAAAAACAAGCAATGGGGAAAGGATTCCCTATTTAATAAATGATGTTGGGAAAACTGGCTAGCCATATGCAGAAAGCTGAAACTGGATCCCTTCCTTATACCTTATATAAAAATCAACTCAAGATGGATTAAAGACTTAAACTTAAGACTAAAAATCACAAAAACCCTAGAAGAAAACCTAGGCAATACCATTCAGGACATAGGCATGGGCAAGGACTTTGTAAGTAAAACACCAAAAGCAATGGTAACAAAAGCCAAAATTGACAAATGAGATCTAATTAAACTAAAGAGCTTCTGCACAGGAAAAAAAAAAAACTATCATCAGGGTGAACAGGCAACCTTCAGAATAGGAGAAAATTTTTGCAATCTATCCATCTGACAAAGGGCTAATATCCAGAATCTACAAATAACTTAAACAAATTTACAAAAAAAAAACTGCATCAAAAAGTGAGTCAAGGATATGAACAGATACTACTCAAAAGAAGACATTTGTGCAGCCAACAAACACACACAAAAAGCTCATCATCACTGGTCATTAGAGAAATGCAAATCAAAACCACAAAGAGATACCATCTCACACCAGTTAGAATAGACATCATTTAAAAGTCAGGCTGTCAAGGATGTGGAGAAATAGGAAAGCTTTTACACTGTTGGTGGGAGTGTAAATTAGTTCAATCATTGTGGAAGACAGTGTGGCAATTCCTCACAGACCTAGAAATAGAAATACCATTTGACCCAGCAATCCCAGTACTGGCAAAAAATCCAAAGGATTATAAATCATTTTACTATAAAGACACATAAACATGTATGTTCGCTGCAGCACTGTTCACAATGGCGAAGACTTGGAACCAACCCAGATACCAATCAATGATAGACTGGATAAAGAAAAAGTGGCATATAGGCACCGTGAACTACTATGCAGCCATAAAAAAGGATGAGTTCGTGTCCTTTGCAGGGATATGGGTAAAGCTGAAAACCATCAGGCTCAGCAAACTAACACAAGAACAGAAAACCAAACACCTCATGTTTTTACTCATAAGTGAGAGTTGAACAATGACAACACATGGACACAGGGAGGGGAACATCACACACCAGGGCCTGTTGGGGGTTGGGGAGCTAGGGAAGGGATAGCATTAGGAGAAATACCTAATGTAGATGATGGGTTGATGGGTACAGCAAATCACCATGGCACGTGTATATCTATGTAACAAACCTGCATGTTCTGCACATGTACCCCAAAACTTAAAGTATAATAAAAAAAATGTATAAAGAAACTAGAACAAGTCCAGGTGCATAATAAATAGAAGTTATTATTGTGAAAAAAAAGAATAAAAACAGATGAAAGCTAAAGTTTTGCCATTGGTAGACTGTTTCAGAGCTTTGGTAATTTGGTTGTCTATATGTCATGTGTCACCTCGATTGTTCTGTCATGCCAATGAAGTTAGCAACAAACAAACCAAAGTATAATCCTCTACATATGTAATAGTTGACATGTGATTATAGTCAAATTAAGTCAGTCTGGATGTCTTGTTATTAATATTGATAGGGCATTACAGAAAATTAAAATACCATTTTCTGATTTGAAGAAATAATTGTGTTAAAAGATAATCTGACATCCAATGTTTTCCTAGATGATCTGATTACAAAATAAAAATCCAGTGGTTGGAGAAAACTCAAGGAGAATATATTGGAAATGCAGGCAATATAGAATCATTGTTGGAAGAAATTTTTCCTGAGTTGTCATAGAGTGGCAAGAGACACTAGAGGCAATGAGATGTGTTACAGAGTAAACCAGGCATCACAAGCGTCTAAATAAGATGACAGCTCCAAACGTCAAAATGATCCACCACCAGGCACCGGTGAATTTCAAGTGAAAAAAAATGAGATCAAACTAACTTCCAGATTGAGGTGCTGGGGTATTAGGAGAATGATAGGGCACTAAGATTCACTGATGCGGAAAAATTGGGAAGGAAGCAGAGTTCAGTTCTTGATACATTGTGTCTTATATCAAATGACCATCCTTAAGCAGAGATGGTCCGGTCTAGTTCATTTTCAACAATTGTTTACATACAGACCGCCTTAGAATCAATTGGGAAAAGTTTAAAATACAGATCTTTTGAGTTATCTTCCAAAATTCTCAACCAGATTCTCCATGGTGAAACCTGAAAATATGTAATATTTTAAAGTTCCCTAGTAAATTTCAAAGATTGGCTAGGTTTACAAATATTGTAGCACATTAAGAAGATAAAGGAAAGTCAGGAGACAACATAAATCAACTTGGAATAGCATATGGATGTAGGAGTTAGTTAAGGTATAGTATGAAAACAAAACTAAAACGAAAGCAACTAACTACGGCTAGATCTGCCTCCACCCAGAGTGAGTATAAAGCATCTTGGACGTATGTGAAAATAAATGTTTAAGATTATTATAATATCCTTATAATTCACTTAAAATATTTCAGCTAAATAATGAGATACATCCAGGCATACCTCAGAGATACTGCAAATTCAGTTCCAGACCACTCAAATAAATTAATATTACAATAAGCAAGTCACACAAATTTTTTAATTTTTTAATTTAATAAAAGTTGTATTTATACTATAGTCTAAGTATGCCATATAATTATGTCTAAAAAATAATGTATATACCTTAATTTAAAAATAATGTATTGCTAAAAACTACTAACAATCCTCTCAGTTTTCAGAGAGCCATAATCTTTTTGTTGATATAAGGTCTGGCCTTGATGTTGAGGGCTTTGATCTGAATTAGGATTTAGCTAAGAGAATATTGTTGCTGATGTGATCTTCTATTCACATCATTAGAACTTTCCTTCTATCAGCGATAAAGCTGTTTTTCTTTCTTATCATTCATGTATTCCCTGGAGTAGTACTTTAATTTCCTCAAGAACTTCTCCTTTACAATCACAGCTTGGCTAACTGCTTGGCACAAGAAGTCTAGCTTTTAGCCAATCTTGGCTTTTGACGTTTCTTCCACACTAAGCTTAATCATTTCTAACTTTTGATTGAAAGTGAGAGAATATGACTCCTCCTTTCACGTGATCACTTAAGAAGCAGGCGTAGGGATATTAATTTGCCTACTTTTGATATTGCTGTGTCTCAGGGAATAGGCAGACACAGGAGAAAGAGAGAGCTGGGGAACAAATGGCTGGTCAAGGGAGCACTTGCCACATGACATTGATTAAGTTCACTGTCTTATATGCTCACAGTTTGTGATGCCCCAAAACAATGACAATAGTAGTATCAAAGATCATTGATTGCAGATCATTCCAACAAATATAGTAATAAAGTTTAAAATATTGCAAGAACTACCAAAATGTGACAAACAGACACAAAGGCAGAACATGTCATTGGAAAATTTGGTGCCAATAAAATTGCTCGATGCAGGTTTGCCACAATCCTTCAATTTGTTGTTTTTATTTTTCAAAAAAAGCAATATTTATTTGTGAAGCACACATAAAAAAATGAAGTATGCCTGTGTGTATGGGTTCAAGAGTTTTAACCACGGATGTCAAGAGAATACTAGTTCACGTTTGAGATACACTAATCAGAAATAAAACCCAGGGTGGCTAAACAATATGCAAAGACTAATCAGAGGTCCACGCTCATAAAACAACTACCACAGATATCACATGCTTTTGTTTCCTATTAATACAGGCGTTTTAAATTAGAATAATGGTTTTTAGTAAGGCTGCTTCATGGGTGAAATCAGTGGTGTTCAAAATGTGTTTATTAGTTGCAAATAGAACAGGCATTCCTGTTCTCGCAAAGAGGTGTTAAGAATCTGGTGAACCCAACATGGGCCCTATGTTCTACAGTTCCAGCTCAGCAGCTGATTAAAACAGTTTTGTTATCTGACTCTAACGAGAAGGGTAGCTGAATCCTGCTGCTGAAACACAGTTGCAGAAGTCTCTAATGAACTTTTCAGGCAAGGTACTGTCAGAGAGCTTCAAAAGACAGCTGGCACCGCATCAAGCTGACATGTGGGCCACACAACTGTTATTATATCTGTTTACAAATAAAAGACAATGTTTTTATATTTGAAAAAATTTGATGTTAGGCTTTTTTTGGTTATACTAGGCCTTCACGTTTATGGGGTAAGAGACTGATAGCTATCATCTACTTCCAAGAACTGAGGGCTATTAGTATCGACCAAAAATAATCAAATTAGGGTGAATGACAAGATGAATTCTGGGCAATTTGCAACAAAAGTCATTTTCTCCAGAAAGTTTGACCTGAATTTTTTTTCTAGTGACTTTTAATAAATGAGATTAATATTCCTCAATATATTAATAAATAGAAATTTCTGAATATTATTAAGTGACGAGCCTATGGTTTTCTAAAAACATGATGCTTTCTTGAATAATTCTGTTTTGTCTTTCAAAGGGATCTGAATTAGAAAAGCAAGTAGCATGAAGCCTAGCAGTAAAATTACACTGCTATAGGTCACTTGTCAGATGAATGGCATCTAGTTAATTTGCACTGTCAGGTTTTTAATGAATTGCTTATTGTTCCTAGTAAGAGGAGAAAAATCTTAACAGCAGAAATTAAAAATTATATTCTTGTTTCTGTATTTGTGGATTAAAATACTCATTTAAACTTTAAAGCATGTGTTACAGGAAGAAGTAACTTGCTAGATGTCAACTTAGAACAAAAGTCTTTTTCAAAAGAATGCTGTTTCTAATGCATGGGGGAAAACGTTATCTGAGGCATATAATATGAAAACTCAGGTGATCTAATTATAGTTGACAGAAACATCAATCTAGGAATGATCATCTAACCTACCGAGCATACGTTAACAAATAGCATATCTTAAAATGCCTTTGTAACTCTTACGTCTGACTCTACAATGGAAGCTTGGATTTTTTTAAGAGTTAGGGCCAGGATGATTGTGTGATCTTTATTGCTCCAAATTCAGCATTCTGACAGGCATTAGGTAACCACTCAAAGAGTGTCAGCAGGATAAATGAATATTCTTGAACATTCATTTACTCACTATCTGTTTCCTTATATTTAAGTATCATGAAGAAAGATAATTGTTGATACTGTTAATATGAAAAGAAAGTTTTATTCTCTTTATTGATA
Organism: Cacajao melanocephalus; assembly: GCA_963573385.1. NCBI lineage: Eukaryota > Metazoa > Chordata > Mammalia > Primates > Pitheciidae > Cacajao > Cacajao melanocephalus. The sequence goes on along the minus strand of CAUYLG010055198.1, from coordinate 137,039 downwards.
ATGGCTGAATGGAATAATTTTCTAAAAATGTGTGTAAATACCTCTGTAAAATGAGATCAGTTTCAGTGATCTAGAATGCTGTGTCACTGTAAAAAAAACCCAGCAGATTTACCAGAAATGTAGAACATTACCTCTTTTTAAAAATGAGCAACTTATTCGTGGGCAGGGTGTAGTGAAAGAAATAAAAAGAAAAGGAGGACTCAGTGCAGTTGGGGAAGAAGGGTGGAGAAGCTGCTCTTGGCCTTTCACGAACTGGAGCTGCCGGATTGGATCCTAACCCTATGTCTCACAGAGCTGGTCTTCAGCTATTTACAACTCGGCCTGCCTTGGCCATTTCCACAGTTTGGTACTTTCCCGACCAGCACCGGAAAATGCACCCCCACTAACCCTCCTCCGGCACCTCGTTTCCTCCCAGCTGCGGAGCCCACCTTACCCAGACTCTTCTACCCGGTCTAGCCCAGTCACGAGCGTCACAGCCACCTCGTTTTCCTCAGTTTTTAAGGCATGCAATGCGTGTTCAGTTGATCTGCTACTTTTAGGTGCAGTCTCTATTATTATCCTCTAATTATAGTCTTTTCTTTGAATGAAAAATTTGATGGCTAAGAGTTTGATTTTATGTATTCCCCTTTTCCATGTATCATGTTTCACCACAGCACACAACAGGTGCTCAAAGAGTACCTTAAAATTATCCAATTTGCTTCAAAGAGTGCCTTAAAATTATCCAATCTCAATTGTCTAAAGTGAAAAGGAGAACGGAAGGAGGGAGAAAGGAAGGGCAAACCTGTAACTATCTTATCTAAGATTAGTTCAAATTACCATCATTTCAAAATTCCATAAACTCTTGGAGCAAGCTAAATAGTTGCTGATTTTTTTTAATTACTGGAATGAATACATATGCTATGTTTAGATAAGGTTAGGACAACTGTTACTAATTTTAAAAATCAGAGTGGTTTCTGCTAATGAATGGGTATTTCTGAACTCACATGGATTTCAGGAGTCCTGAAGAAAAAAAATTTTTTTTTGAATATGTTTTAAGCTTTTTCTGATGCCAAAAGACAGTGAAAAAAAAAAAGCACTTTGGTCTGTGGTTAGAATTCACACATTGTTTATGGGGCAGGTGTTCTTTCCTCAACTGACATAAATGCTGAATCACTAAAACCAACCCTTCTAACGTAGGCAAAAACTCTCTTGAGGCCTATTTAATTTTTGTAAGAACTAGAAAATCAGACAGCCAATCTGATTTATATAGAGTAGTTGAAAATTGTCCCCCAAAAAACTTGTCCTAATAAGTTATTTTTTAAAATAACAACAAAAAAGTATTTTTAAGTAATTACTGATCATTTCCATGTAAAAAGTTTTACTTTTTGTGACAACATATTTCGTTTAAATAATTTCATTTCACAACTTTTATTAAAATATTGGTTTTAAAAGATACAATGATTCCAAGTATTTATTGAGTGTGAAACAAATTAGATATTCCAACTAAAATTTAAAGTTTTTAAATTCAAGAGTTTGAATATTGCATCAACGCAGACATTTTTAAAACCCAAATTTTATCGTTTTTTGCACACTAACTGGCAGTCACTTTCTCTCTCATTTCAAAACTTATTCAATAGTCATTTAGCAGTGCCTAGCAAAATCTACCAGTATCATAATATACAAAATCATAAAACTACTCATCTTAAAACAAGCCTTGATTTTATTTTTCTTTAGTAAATGTTTCAGTGTTAAATAATTGACCAATAATTTGTACTTGTTAAAAATGAATTTAGCTAATTAATATCTTTCACCAAAATTTTCATCTCACAGCAATTGAAAATGTGGCAGATAATAAAAAAATAAAATTTTACTTACTCTCTTGCTCATTATTTGTTTATACTTACAAAATGAAGAATGTACATGTATAATCTATATAGGATTATAGGAGAAAACATTTGCCAATACTCTGTTTTGTGACTTTGTATTGCACGGTCAAAGTTGGTACATAACAACAAAGAACTTAGGTATTTTTAAGTATGAACACTCTATTATAAATGCAAATCATATACTCCATTGTACAAAAATGTCCACATTTTGGTATATCTTCACTTATGTAAATAACACAAAAAGTATTCTGGCAGTTATTTTCCTCTACAGCTTTTGGAAATCACACAACTGGAACTGCTTTTATCTAAGCTTATTTGCTTGTTTTTAATGCATCTATTTTAGGGTTTTTTTCTACAATAAGGCCTGCTTAAACTAAATTTTAGGGAGATGTGTGTTCCATTCAAGCGCATACAAAAAAATGCACTAAACTTTTAAACTTCAAATTTACATTCTTAAACTTCATATTTTTATTTTTAAATATGTAATGTCTACACTAAAGGTTAACTTTTTATTGACTTCTAGAATATACTGCCTAAAGGCACTCTTGTAGACAAGTTATACAGTAGCTGGGAGTGTCATCTTACACAGCAAAAAAAAAAAAATGGTTTCAAAGTTTTTAAAGAAAAAAAAGCTCTTCAAACAAGATTATCTTTTTAAGTATGTAGCTAAAATTACTATTTTGCATATAATAAAATTGAATATTTAAGGTTTCCAAATTCTATTCTGACAGTCATTTTAGTGTCTCACTATACAAAATTGACATAAATAGAGCAAATGTAAATTTATGTAATAAATTATTATGAATTAAGTTTCAGGATATAATAAATTTTACATACTTTACAAGCTTAAATACAAAAAGTTTACAGTTTTCGACATCTGTGAGTTTAGGTTGTCCTTCCTATCTACATGTAAACATGTAAAAAAATTCTACTTTAGAAACGTAATGTTTGTCTTCAATGAAGGTTTACAAATACAAGCTCATGTAGAAAAATACTGGTACTCTCTTTTTATTTAGTTGAAATTGATTTTGAAATGTGATAAACCATATTTCATTAGACTTTATACAATTTTTTTCCACTTGAGTCTATATGAAATAATACCAACTTGTAAATTTTAAGAAGTCAGAAAAAAAGCTTTTGTTCTATGTATTTAAAACCTGTGAAATATGAATACCTGTGAATAGAATACAATACTGTGATTTTCAAATTTGCCCTGATTTTACTACCACATCACTGCTTTGTTTAATTGAGCTCAAATAAATTAAACTCATTTAGCCATAAAATAATTACATGGGCATTAATGTAGGCATGATTTTTGCTCTATAAACCCTTAGATGCATCAGATCCATAAAAGTCATGTTCATATAATTCACTAAGTATCATTATTCAATATATTTATTCAATCCATTGTAGAGTTAATTCTTCAATATCATGTTTATCAAACTGCAATTAGTAATAAGTTATTGAAAGACAAGACAACCATAGTTACTACTAGTTATTTCCTAGGCATGTTTACCACAACGACTAAATTTGGGTAGCCAAATTGCCATCAATATCTTGTCATAAAATATCTTAAATATGGTTCTATGATGATAGCATGTCTGATATATTCATATGAGATGATTTTTGCCTCATGCTGCCATAACAAAATACCATAGACTAGGTAATTTAAATAATAGGTATTTATTTTCTCATAACTCTGGAGGCTAGAAGTCCAAGATCAAGGTTCTGGTTGATTCAGTTTCTGGTGAGGGCTCTCTTCTTGGCATGCATACAGCTGCCTTCTGTCTGTGCTCATGTGGCCTCACATGGCCTATCCTCGAGTGTGTGTGTACACACACACGCATGTGTGCATCTTTAGAGAGAGCTTTCTGTGTCTCTTCTTATAAGGACACTAATCTTATCAGATCAGGGACTCTCCAGTGTTACCTCCTTTAACCTAATCACTTCCTTAGAGGCCCTGTCTCCAAATATAGTCACACTGGGGGTTAAGGTTTCAACATATAAATTGGTGGGGGTGGGAATACATTCAGTCCATAACACGTATTATAAAACTAATGTATTTTTCTAGTTCCTTATTGATTAGAAAGTCAAAATCCTCATTATTATTCAAAAGCCATTTAAAATATGACCACAAATGAGTTGATTTTCTACTATTCCCTGAGAAGTTTTTGAATCCCCTTTTGAATTTTCTAACTTGTGTAACCTTCTAAACAATTTTCTCTCATTCTGAAAGTTTCTTACTTACCAGGTTATTGTCTATTTGGGTTTTGAGTCCTAGTGAAATTATCATCACATCTTGTTAAGCTTTCTCTGACTTTTCTGGGTGGCAAGTTATACTCTCCCCAGTGTTCTCAAACAGTTTATGTCAGTTAGAGAAACTTTCACATTGTTTTATGAATACTAATAAAAAAATAAAAACCGCTATCTACTTTTACTAGTCTTTGGAATTTTTAAGGATAAAGACCATGCTTTATTCATTTTCTAGAAGAAATTAAGGAGGGAAAGAGGAAAAAAGAAAGAAAAGAAGGAAGAAATGAAGGTAGATAGATAAACAATCTTAGGGAATAATTTCCATGATTTTAACATATTATTTGCAGGAACAAGAAGTAGGAACATATTATTGGCAGGAATAAGAAATTTAATACATCCAAAATATAGTACTTAAAAATCATAACTCCGAAGAGGGGAATAACAACTTCTTGGCATTTACAAATTGTTACAAGAAAACACTTTTGAGCATCATATTTTTGGGCTCAGTTAAACACAACTATGCTTTGACTTTTACAAATGTATGTGTGGCTTCATCAACATTTTTCTTTTTGATAAAAAGTAAAAATAAGTGACTCATGCTCTCTAAATTCATAGTTAAGAAATAAGTTCTAGCATTAGGTTAGGTGATTTTGCCTAATTTACTTCAGTACCTACAGTTTACCCATTGGACACTGCAATGTTCAAAAGAGCTGTATGTGGTTCTCCACCATTTTGTCTCTCAGTTCATTTCTGATCACTCTCCCCCTCCTTCCACGCTCATTGGTTTCTTACTTTTCCTATAATATGCCAACACATTCTTGCCATAACATTTTGCTAAAGATGTTTCCCTCAGCTTGAAACACCATTCACCCAGATATTTGTTTGATTAATTCCCTCACTTCTCCCAACTAGAGACAGCCCTTTCCACCTGAGTTATTCCCAGTATGCTTTGCAAATGGACTCATGGTTGAGTTAGTTTTTCCATTAGTTGGATTTACAGATCAAGAAAATTAAGGCTAACTCAAAATAGATTATAGACCCAAAGATAAGAGAGAAAACTCTCCCAAAAGAAAACCAGGCAGCAAAGGGTTAACTCCACAGACTTGGAGAGTACTCATCCCCACATATTCCAAAGAAAGAATTCGGTCTTGACAGACCTTGGAGCATAAGAAATGGAGGCTAACTCAAAATAGATTATAGACCCAAAGATAAGAGATAAAACTCTCCCCAAAGAACACCAGGCAGCAAAGGGGTAACTTCATGGACTTGGAGTACTCAACCCCCACATAATCCAAAGAAAGAATTCACTCTTGACAGACCTTGGAGCATAAAAGTATTTTGGTGTATTTGGAACATAGGGCCACACAGAAAGTTTATGCTAACAACATGACTTCTGGTAAATTCCTGTTTTTGTTCACCTGGGGTCCTGGACCACACTGTATAAGTTTGACCTTTGTAGGAGCTGGAGACTGAGTAGCTAAGGTCAGTTCCATGGGCTCTCCATGTTTATGACGTTTCCCACACCAAAAACCTTGGACATGAAAGTATAGATGAACTTCTCTGGTTGGAACTACTTTGTACATGTTGTCACACATCACTGTTGGGAGAATTAAGCACTGTCCATATGTCTCCATGAGGATAACTGACAACTCATGTCTGGTTTCTCCTGGACTCTGCCCTATACTGCCTTTTTCCTTTGCTATCTTTTCCCTGTAATAAACCATAACCATGAGTATAATAGCTTATGTGAGTTTGAGTCCTTCTATAGGATTAGTAAACTTGAGGGTCATCTTGGGGACCCTCATCAGAAAAACAGGAGAAAAGTTTTGTGATCTTCAGTTAGGCAGCATGACACCAAAAGCCTGAGCCCTAAAAAACGAACCAACATAAATTGGATTTCACCACAATGTAAAACCTTGTGCTTCAAAAGGCAACACAAACAAAATGAAACCACAAGTCACAAAGGAAGGAAAATATTTGCAAATTGTACATCTAATATATTTGCAAATCAAATATCCAGAATACAGAAAGAATTCTTATAATTCCATAAAAGCAAGACAACGCAATTCAAAATGGGTGAATGATTCAAAAAGACATTTGATCAAAGAAGACAAATAAACTGCTAATAAGCATAAGAAAGAGTGCTCAACATCACTTGTCATTAAGGAAATACAAATTAAAACTACGATGAGATACCACTAGCTATAAACAGGGAAAACGCCAAGTCTTAGTGTGGATGTTGAGAAACTGGGATCCTCATACATTAATGACAGAAATGTAAAATGACACATTATTCATAATACTTCCAATCATGAAATAATCTGAGCGTCCATCAACTGGTGTTAAACAAAATGTAGTATATCCATACAATAAAATACTATTTACCAATAAAAAGAAACAAAATACTGATATATGTTACAATAAAGATGGACCACAAACACATACTAAATGAGAGAAGCCAGATACAAAAGGTTGCATTATTGTACGACTTACTTTATATGAAATGTCCATGGAAGGCAAATTTATAGACAGAAAGCAGATCAGTGGTTGCCTGGGGCTGGAAACGGCGATAGAAATTAATGGCAAAGAACCCAGGCCAATTATTAAGATATGAAAATGGTCTTAAATTGGTGGTGACTATACAACTCTATCAATTTACTTAAAACCATTCAGTTGTATACTTATAATGGTTGAATTTTATGGTATAAAAATTATACCTTGATAAGGCTATAAGAAAAATCTAATAAGAGAAGACAGAAAAACATGCTATATGTAACTTATACGTAAGAAAGAGCTAGGTGCTTTGGCACAGAAGAAAATGAAGACCAGGATATGGAAGACAGGGAATCTAGGGAAAGAGGAGTGGAAAAATTGCAGGAATAAAGAGGTAGTTGGGGTAAGTCTCATAGAGAAGGGAGTTAGGTCAAGTCAATTTCCTGAAGAAGAGTTTTCCAGATGAAGAGTATGAGCAAAGGTTTAAGGCAGGAGAATATCTCCAAATTTGAGGAACAGTAAAGTGGCTAGTATGGCTAGGAGAAGCAGATTAATAAGCAATAAATTCAGATAAGCAATGCAACAGGGAGACAATGTAGAGCCTTATTACCCATGTAAGGAGCTTATTTTGAGAAAAAATGGAGGATTTTTAACAGAGGAGTGACATAATCTGACATCCATGGCTCTAGATGCTATGCTGCGAATAGATTTTAGAAATGAAAGAAGAAACAGCATTTAGGAGGAGATTTTCATAATCCTAGCAGTAAATTATGATGGTTTGAACTAAGGGGATACACAGAAGTTTTGGAAAATGATGAGATTCCCTAGAAAGCACTGGGAAAAGGAATTTGGGCATCAATTTTCTTTTCTTGAAAGTTAATTCATATTTTTATAAAAATTACAAGAGAATACATCAAAATGTTAACAATATTTCTCTCTGGTGGCATTATGGGTAATTTTGTGTTTCTGCATTTATAAAATTACCAACTGTGCACATGAGTTTTTCTAAGGCAAAAAACGATCATAATGCAAACCAATTTTGATTTTTGCCAAATTTTTAAATCAACACCAAAATGGTTACAAGTACAAAGTAAACAGCAGTAAGTGGTAATGTTAGCAATATGAGAGTAAAGAAGCAACAGATGCTTCCTGAATAGAGTGATAAAATCACTTTCTTATGAACATGTGGTAGCATTACTACCCAAGTAACTTTTCTGACATTATGTGACTCTCTTTAGAATACGTCTGGCTTCCAATTTTTTAAATTAATAACTTCATTTCCAGTCATAATAAAAATAATTTATTGTATCAATGAGAAAAGTGTAGCTCACATTAAGATAACAACCTCAAAAATCTCAGAGATTGAACAATAAGGTAGATTTCTTATTTCACTACATGTCCAATACAGGTAGGTGAGGACATGGTCTCTGCTAATTGCAGTCACTTAGCAACATAACCTATTAAAGTTTCATTTTGCCCTAATCTACCATGATGAAATGTTTAATTATGAACTGGTTCTTAAAGCATCTGTACCAAATTATACATATTATTTTTGTTCTCATTACATTTGCCAATACAAGTCATGTGATCATGTGACCAGAAAAGGGCTGGAAAGTAAAAGCATACCATGTACTCAAAAGAGGAGGAAAAGTAGAATAGATGAATACCATTTTGTTTCCTCAAATTTTTTCTTTGGTTATAAACTACCGGCTTAAAGAACTGAAGATGACAAGATAGCACAAGTCAATTAATCTATGACATACTTCATACATAATTACACAGACCTTTAATCTAAGAGGGACTCATGACGGCAATTATGTTAGCTTCTTGCAGGGATCTCTATATTGGGCCACATATTCCACAGAGTATTATACGATGTGAGGTTAAAGAGGAAAATACTAGAACTTCATATTCATTTCTGCATAAAAGAAATCAGAAAACTAGACTATACTAATATTTAACAGAAAGATTTACTAATATTTAATTTCAAACTTGCTAGTATTTAATATTAAAAATCCTAATTTATCTCTGCATCAGATAGTCATATGACATGTATGGTAAGCCACATACTGAGACAGAATGGGAATTTCAAAAAAATGAGTTAAAAGAATTGTTGTAATTCTTTCATTTGCTTTCAATATACTAAAACATAATGCAGTTGAAGTTAAGTTGATTTAAGAATTGTTATAATCTAATTTTATCTATACTTGCTCTCACAAAATAGACAAAACTTCACAAGATGCCAACATAGTCATTTGAGAATTGAAGATTGCAGGCCCTATCAGGAAGAAAATGACAGAGTGACACGTCTTCTATTAGCACAAGCTTGTCATTGCCTACATACAATTGCTATCTAATGAAATTGCCAAAATCAGATTTATGACAATTATTCATACCCTGAAATTTATGAAGATTATTTCACATATAGAGTGATAGCCACAACTATTAATGATAAACCTGCTCTATGAGTGGATTACATATGAAGTAGATTGGACCTTGATGAGGTATCTTCAATAGCTCTCATTCAAAACAAGTACTAAAATAATTAGAACCATTAGAAACACTGTGTCACATGATAATCAGCATTTTCCAAAACGGTATTCAGTAATAAAAATATGTAACATTTTAAATAATTTTCAGTAATAGTACTTCCACTAAAAATAGATTAATAGTTAATATGTTATATTATCATTCATATGTGGGAACTCAAGATATTGATCTCATGGAGGGAAGAGAGTAGAATGGTGGTTACTAGAGGCTAGAGAGGGGAGAGGGGAGGAGGAGGTGAAGTGAGGTTGATTAATAGGCACAAAAATACAGTTAAATAGAAGGAACAAAGTCTGGCATTAATTAGCACAGTAGGGTGGCTATAGTGAATAACTTATTGTCTATTTCAAAGTAACTGGAAGAAAAATTTGAAATATTCCCAACACAAAGAAATGATCAATGTTTGGGGTAAAAGTTATCCTAATTACCCTAACTTGATCACTACACGTTGTATGTATGAATCAACATATTATATGTACCCCATAAACACGTACGATTATGTATTAATTTAAAAACTAGTTAATATGTTATGATAGAGTTAATAGCTTTTGTGAGAAAAAAGTTTATATTAACAAAAATTAAAATTATATAAGATATCGATTTTATCTTTTTTTATAGTTTCATTATTATGTATGCTTTGGAATGAATATAAATCTCAATAGAGAAATACACATAGAAAGATGCATTCTCTTTTTTTTTAATTGATAAAGTTTAAAATTTTTATTTTATGTATTTTTTTTTATTATACTTTAAGTTCTGGGATACGTGTGCAGAACGTGCAGGTTTGTTACATAGGTATACATGTGTCATGGTGGTTTGCTGCATCCATCCCTCCATCATCTATATTAGGTATTTCTCTTAATGCTATCCCTTCCCTAGCCCCCACCCCCAACAGACCTCAGTGTGTGATGTTCCCCTCCCCATGTCCATGTGTTCTCATTGTTCAACTTCCACTTATGAGTGAGAACATGCGGTGTTTGGTTTTCTGTTCTTGTGTTAGTTTGCTGAGAACGATGGTTTCCCGCTTCAACCGTGTCCCTGCAAAGGACATGACCAGTTGATGAGGTTTTTGATCAAATTCCTGATCAATTAGGTCACACATGGGCATTCCAACCACAAGCATCTTCTCTGCCCAAACTGGATTTTTAATTGCCTGACTTGAAATAGCTACTTGGCTGAGTAATAAATATTTATATATATTTAATACTGTCCAAAACAGAACTTTTGTTTTTCTCACTAAAACCTCATCTTCCCCTGGTCTTCATCACTTTGTCAAATACACAAACATGTGCCCAGTGGTTTAGGTCAAAATCTTGAATTCATCCTTTAGTCTTCTCATTTTCTCACAGCAATTTCAATCCCACTAGAGAGTCCTGACCTTTCAGCCAGGCCCAGTGGCTCACGGCTGTAATCCCAGCAGTTTGAGAGGCTGAGGAGGATGGATCACTTGAGGTCAGGAGTTCAAGACCAGCCTGACCAATATGGTGAAACCTCGTCTCTACTCAAAATACCAAAAAAAAAAAAAAAAAATAGCCAGCTACCTGGGAGGCTGAGACAGGAGAATCACTTGAACCTGGGAGGCAGAGGTTGTAGTAAGTCGAGATTGCACCACTGTACTCCAGCCTGGGTGACAGAGTGAGACTGTTTCAAAAAAAAAAAAAAAAAAAAGCCTGACATTTTTGCCTCCAAAGCACCTCCTGAACTGTTCCTTTCTCTTCACACTAGATCAAGCACCATCACCTCTCCTCTAGACTATTGCAGTCTGCTAATGTCATTCTACTTTTGCCTCCCTATTGCCTGTTCTCCCCGAAGTAGCTAGTGATCTTCCTCAGATGACAATCAGGTCTTGGTCTACTGCCTCAAACTGGTCAATTAAGTCATACATGGGGCATTCTCATAAAATCCAAACTTCTTGAAATGCTCTTGCTCATTCCTTAAACCTCTTCTCATATGCTCTTCTCCTTGCTTTATACATGCTCAAGGTACAGGGCTATGTTTTCTCTTCCTCAAACAGGCCAAGCTCCTTTTGGTTTCCAGATGTTTGCACTGTCTGTTCACTCTGGAACACCCCAGAACCTAGATCTTTTCTTGGATGATTCCTTCTCAATATTCAAGTCTCTGTTCCAAAATCATTTCTTCAGAATGACCTTCCCTGACTACATGTCTTATGGGTCCTACCCATTTCCCAGTCCACTGTGCACCACATTCAGTGTTACTCTGGCCTTCAAGGCCTACAAAGTCTGCGCCTGCCCATGCCTCAGTCTTTCTCCCACCAGCCTTCCCTCGATTGCTTGCCTTCCGCACCACTGAGCTGCTCCGTTTCTTACCCAGACAAAGCAAACTCTTCAGTAGTTTGCACTTGTTCTGTCCTCAGCAGGGATGTTCTTCCAGATGTGGGCATGGCTTATTTCTTCATCTCATCAGAGATAATCTGCCCTGGTCACCCTATCAAAATATCACTTTTCACCTCGTCTTGCTTTATTCTCCAGTCAGTGCTTCATGATACTTGTATATATTCTAAATCTATCGTTGGTTTGTCATTTGTCCCATTCACTAGAATATAAGCTCCAAGAGGGGAGGGCTTTACTTTTTTCCGCCAACTATAATTCTAGACCGTTTGACAATGCATGATAATGCATCATTAGAATGTATGTAAGCTGGCCGGGCACGGTGGCTCATGCCTGTGATCCCAGCACTTTGGGAGGCCGAGGTGGGTGGATCACCTGAGGTCAGGAGTTCAAGACCAGCCTGATCAATATGATAAAACCTTGTCTCTTCTAAAAATACAAAAATTAGCCAAGCGTGGTTGCATGTGCCTGTAGTCCCAGCTGCTTGGGAGGCTGAGTCAGGAGAATCGCTTGAACCCAGAAGGTGGAGGTTGCAGTGAGCCAATCAGGCCACTGCACTCTAGCCTGGGTGATACAGCAAGACTCTGTCTCAGAAAAAAAAAAAAAAAGAATATATATAAAGTATTCCATTCCAGGCTTGCTTAACATTTTTCTATAAAACATGCTTCAATGATATAATCATTAAATTTGCTGTTTGTAATTATATTTGAAAATTAATTTCTAGTGATTGGATGTTCATAAACATTTTTCTCTATAGATACATATTACCCAGTTCCAACCTAGAAAGTCCACAACTGTTTACACACCACCAACTGGGCCTTGCCTCCTTTCCACACATTCATGCCTGCAATGACTTTTGTGAATCTTTTAATATCTGTGATCTGAAAGAGAAATAATGATTGTTTCATTTGCATTTCTGATAGATTTGCATTTTTTAATATTAGTATGATATGTGAACTGCCCTTTACATCTTTCTATTCACTTTTGTTTATTGTTACTTAGTAATTCCTTATACACTCCAGATATTTACAGTCTGTCTGCCCTATATTCTGTAAACATTTCCCTAATGTAGAGTTTGTCTTTCTTCCACTTTACGTATTTTGGGTTTTTTTGAAAGAAGGAAGTTTTTTTATTTTATAAAGTTAATTTTTTCACTTTTTAAAGTTTCATAAAGTTTCATACTTTTATGTGGTTTAAGTGGTATTGTTAATGTTTCACTTTTTACTGTTTTTCTTCATATTCAATTTATGTTGGTGTGTGTAGCAGCAGACAAATTCAAATCAGTTTTATTTTACTTTTTGAAATAATTGCCCAGTTTCTTTATAATATACCAGCATTAAAGTAATAATAATAGTTATGATTTACTAAGATATTACTATGGGCCAGTCATTTTGATAAATATTTTATATACGATAGCTCAATTAATCTTCACATCATGCCTTAGGGTTATGATGAAACCTATTTTTCCTAACAGAGGACAAATGTTGAATGCTTTGACTATGGAATCATCTCTCATTTATAACTTATCCAGGAGACAGAGTCCTGAGTTTATAACCCACAATTCTGTGCTTCACATCAATAGGGCTCCAAAAATAATAAATGCTTGAGCAACATGTTCTTGAGAAGAACATGCTCCCTACTGCCACTGTGGTTGTCAACTGGGAATATTCAAACCAGTACTTGAGTTGGGTTGGTCGCATGACTTGACCTCAGCCTTTTTCAAATTTCCTCAAACCTCCCATTCCCCAAAATTTGTTACAGAGTATCACCACCACAGGGTGGGTGGAACCTGGCTCCACTGCCTGAACTGAGACAAAAGGCAGAAAGAGGACAAAGAATATGTTTCCTTGCACAGAAAACAAAAAGACTTCAAAATATTGGAAACAAATGCTTCCAAAAGGATATACCAAAAGAAAGATGAAGTAGTAACACTAACAAAGAAAAAGGATCATCAAGGAAAAAGGATGATAATAATACAGTAAAAAGATGTAACTCTAGAATGTAAGCACATGGAACTAAGCCTCAAAAAAAATCTGATGAAATAAAAGAAATCAAGAGTGAACTAGATGGATGTGCAACTGATAAGTAAATGACAGATTAAGCATATGAAAAATAAGCAGTGAGAGAAATGATCTGAACAAAATAAATAAAAACTCAAGCTATTTGGCACATAAAGAGAGGTGTTATACCAAAACACAAAGCGTACTTTTTTTGAACACACAGGAAGTATTTCCAAGGTAGAACATGTTTCATACCACAAAGTAAAGGAAACCGCAATCAATTCCAAAGAAAGACTATCAATCTCCAACCAAATACGATAAAATTATTAGTTAAAAGCAAAAGGATAGCAAACAAAATCTTATATGGTCACTAAATAAATAAAATTAACAGCTATTGGATTTAAAAAGAAATACGTTATAATTAGAACTGAGGAATAATAAAAATGTTACATGGCAAAATTTATAGAAAATAGTTTAAAAAGTACTTAGAGAAAAATTATAGTTTTAAACACATTTATCAAGAAGCAAAAACAAGTATTAAATATGGCTTCTGATTTCACATAGGAGGCTGGAAAAGGAGCAAGAGAGAAAAAAGACAAACCAGAAAATAAATGAGACTGAATCTGAAATAACAATAGAATCAAAAAACATAGAATATTAACACAAGCAAATTCTGGCTTCTGTCCAAAATAATTCCATTCTCAGTAGGTCATCCAAGAGCACTCTTAACAAATTTTTAAGACTGTTAAACCTGTTTTTAGAAAATTATCTCAGAAAATAGAAATAACACAAGTTATGTAACTCATTTTCGGAAGCTAATGTTATCTTAAATCTAAAATGAGTAAGTCTATTGGCTCATTTTAATTATGATTAAATTTTAAAATCCTAAATATAATATCAAACTCCTACATTTTATTTCAAAAATGAAATACCTTTTGAAAATATATATATATATTTATATATGATATATATATTTTTATGAAAGGATTCTCCAACATTTGAAAAATCTTTAACGTTAACTCACATAAACACACTAAAGAAAGTAAATCACATTATTATCTTAATAAATGATAGAATAACATTGATTAAGTTCATTACCTATGTATTATGCAAATATCTAGAAAGCAAAGAATAGATGGGAACTTCCTTAATTAAGAAAAGGTTAAATAGCAAAATGCAGTTCATAATATATTAATGAGAAACTTTAGATGATTGTCTTCATGACTAGGAATAAGACAAGAATATCCACTATTGCTTGACATAATACTGAAGGCTCTAACCTATAATAAAAAGGTAAGATAAAACATTTGTGGTAAGAAAGAGACACGACCCAGTGTTTCTGATATTAATATCTATTTAGGAAAACCAGTAAAATAAAAAATATAAACTATTAGAATTAACAGGGGAATTTATAAGTATTGTTAATCATATTTAACTGCATTTCTTCACTTTAGTGACAACCAAGGGGAAAACAGACAAAATATGATAGTCAATATAGAAATACATATACACATGATATGTGTGTGTGCATTCTAGGAACTAGCCTAGGATACATAAGAGCTCTATAGAGATACTTTTTTAAACTGTAACAAATTATGTGGAAGACATTTTATTCTCTTTTTTAAATAGAGATAAACTATGCTCATGGATGGAAAGACTTTACTATTAAAAAATTGAAGTCATAATTTAAAACATTTCTATATTAGAAATCTCAGCTCAGAATTAAAAATTCTATTAGATATTTAAATAACAAATATTACCAAAGTTACCTAAAATCTTTCGGAAAATAACAAAAGACTCTATCCAAGAATTTCCATAAGTTCAACTAACTTGATACTAAAGCCTGGCTAGGATATTACAAACCATAAAAACTATAAGCCAATATCATTCCCTAAAAGAGATACATTCTAACAACAACAAAAATTAAGCCAAATTCAGTGACATATGACCCAATTGGTCGTATTCCACAATTAAAAGCAGGTTTAACATGTTTTTAATGTTTTAAAAAAGTAATCATCGTAAAAGTTACAAAAAGAATATTTGACAAACATCAAACATAGATTCAAGTTTTTAAAACCTTTTAGAAAACTAGAACTAATTTAACATAAAACAAACATATTTAATGGTGAATTACTGAAAATTGCTCTTAGTGGTTTTGAATGAAATAAGGAGATCTTTTTTATTATTATTACCTCTGTTCAGTATTATACCACAAGCAGAATCCATCAATATTCTCAGACAACACAAAGGTACACATAACATATCCAAAATAAGTTAAAGATATATTCTTAAAATTCAAAAAGTACAACAAAGAGAAAATGAATGGTTTTAAAGATCTCATTTAAAATGGCATGAAAAAATCAAATAACTAAAAATAAATCTGAAAAAGTACAAGATCTACATTAAAAATTATGAAATGTTACTGACAGAAATGAAATAGACTTAAATTACTAGAGAGCTATACCAGATTAGTGGGTCAGAACACTTAATTTAAAATGATGTCAATTTTCTCCAAACCAATGCACAGCTAATAAAACTTACAGGAGGACTTTTGTGGAAGTTGATAAGTTAATTCTAAAATGTATGTGAAAATTCAAAGTGCCAAACTTGAAGGGGAATAATAAATTGAGAGAACTTATTCTAAAGTGGTAGTTATCAAATTGGCAATGTGTTATAATCATCAGGAAGATTTTTTAAAACCTGATGGTGATGCCTTACCTTTTACATAATTAAATCCTTATCTCTTGAGCAGAATCCTAGGTGTTTGTTTATATTTTAAAATTAATCCAGGTGTTTGTAATGCACAACCAAGTTTGAGAACCATGGCTCTGCAGCATATTATTATATATAATCTACTATAAAGCATATATTAGATATTGCATATCCACATTATTTAAGACAGGGACAATTGATGTAAGGATAGCAAGTAGATGAATAGAATAGCATAAAAGTCATGGAAAAAGACCCAGGCATATATGGACACTGTTTCTGAGTAAGGTGAACAGAGTAAGATGATAGAAAAAAGGCAGCTTTTCAATAAATGTCACTGCACTAATTGACTCTATAGAAGAAAAAAATAAGTATTGGTCTCAATTTCAAACCATATACAGAAACATAAACCCAGGTAGGCTGCAGATCTAAAGGTGAAAGTAAACAATAGAATTTCTAGAAGATAACAGATAACATTTTCATCAACTTAGGTTAAAGAAAAATTTCTTTGACAACACAGAAAAAGAAAAATAACTACACATTGACTACACTAACACTAAACTGGAAAACTTTCGTCCATTAAAAGACACCATTTTAAAAATGAAATATGAAGCTATAGACTAAGAAAGTACATTTTCAACAGAGAAAACGGACAAAAAATATCCCAAATGTATATACACATAAACTTTATCAAATCAATAATAAAAATTTACAAAATTCAACAGAAAAATGAGAAAGAGATATAAACCATCTCTGCAAAAAAGAACGTCTGAAAATCAAAAAAATATATGAAACGGTGCTCAATCTTATTAGTCAGCAGGGAGATGAAAACTAAAACCATGAGCTACCACTATACTCATGCCAGAATGACTAAACTTAAGAAGACTGATAATATTGTATTACTAAGCATATGAGTTAATTGGAACACACATATACTGCTTATAGGAATGTAAATTGGATTACTTAAAAAGCTTGTTTTTCATTACCTTTCAAGGCTGAATGTACGTATACATACAATATGACCTGGTAATCCCACTTACTTTTATGCCTTATTTAATGCATATACATGTAGACACACATGTACATAAATTTTCATGATAAAATTACTGGAAACTCCAAACCAGAAATAATCCAAATGCCTATTAGCAGTAGAATTAATAAATTGTAGGATATTCATCCAATGGAATAACATACCTACTGGAAATGAATGAACTATATAAAACAGCATGGATTAATTTCACAAATATAATGTTAAACAAATACACCAACCAGAAAAGAATACATACTATAATTTTCCATTTATGTAAGGATCATAAATGGACAAAAGTCATAAGAGTGGTTGCCCTTGAGGGAGATGGTAGATAATGACTGAGAAAGAGCACAAAATAGGGCTTCTGGAATACTTGGAATTTTCTATTTCTGGAGCAGGGTAATGGTTACATGAATGTGTTTACATTGCGAAAATGATCAAAGTATTCACTATTTTTTCCTCTTAATTGAAGTACAACATAGTAGTAAAGTAATAAGGTGTAAAGAAGACGATCTGGACACATAGAGGGACATACTATGTTCTTTCTTAAAACAATATAAAATGTCAATTCTTTCCAAATTAATCTATCAAATCAATAAATCCAATAAAAATCCTAGTTAGCAAGAAACTCATTTGAAAAGTCATGAGATACAATCTCACCCCAGTTAAAATGGCTTTTATCAGAAAGACAAAAAATAATGGATGATGGAAAGGATGTGGTGAAGAGGAATGTTTATACCCTGATGATGGGAATGTAAATCAGTACAGTCACTATGAGAAACAGTGTGAAGGTTCCACAAAAAAACAAAAATAGAACTACCATATGACCTCGTAATCCCACTGCGGGGTATATATCCAAAAGAAAAGAAATCAGTATATTAAAGGATATCCATGCTTATATGTTCAATAGCCAAGATATGAAATCAACTTAAATGTCCATCAATAGATGAATAGACAAAGAAAATGTGGAATATTATTCAGCCATTAAAAAGAAGGAAATCCTGTCATTTGCAACAACATGGATAGAACTGAAGGACATTACTTTAAGTGAAATAAGCCAGGCACAGAAAGACAAATATCATATGTTCTCATTCATTTGTAGGAGCTAAAAATATCAATCTCATGGAGATAAGAGACTAGAATGATGGCGACATGTGCTGGGAAGGGTAGTGGGAGGGGGATAGAGAAGGCTTGGCTGATTAATGGGTACAAAAATACAGTTAAAAGGAATAAGATCTAGTGTTTGGTGGTATGACAGGGTGACTATAGCTCAAAATAATTTACTAGATATTTTTGAATAACTAGAGTAATGGAATTGGAATGTTCCTAACATGGAGACATGGTAAATGTTTGAGGTAATGAGAATATCCCCATTACTCTGACTTGATCACTAAACATTGTATCAAAATATCACATGTATTCCATGAATATACATACATATTATGTATTTGTAAAGAAAATTTTAAAGTCTATGAATATCTAAGCCAATTTAGGAAAAAAAGCTTGAAAACGAGGGATTGGTCTATACACTGTTTCTATATTAACACTTATTCCAAGGCTACAGTTACAAAAATAGAGTGATTTGGGGGCAATTAAGAAAAAAAGTAAACTACTGAAATAGAAGGGATATTTTAGAGACAGACTGTTACAGAGGAAAATATATAATACGATTTAAAGGAGGCAACATATGTCAATGGGTGAAAGATTGTCAGCTTAGCAAATGGTAACTGGAAATCAGGCGAACTATATAGGGACAACTAAAATTGGATCCCTGTATAATTCATAGCAGTGTCTTGCAAATAGACTAAAAACTAAATGCAAAATATAAAACTGTAAAGTTGATAAAAACAATATAGGAAAATATCTTTTTAATGTAGACATAGAGAAAGACTTCTTACATAAAGCCTAAAAAATACAAAGCATGAGACAAAAATGATTTGGAGCTGATTCCAAGAATCAACTTACGAATTAATTGAATAAAACTGTACACTAAGCTGATGACAGTCCATATTAATTCACCACTTGCAAGTATGTGTGTATATGTGTGTGTGTGTGTGTGTGTGTGTGTGTGTGTGTGTGTGTGTATAAAAACTGGAGCTGACATTTGTTAATTTTTCTTTTACTTTGCAACATAATGTGTAATATATTATTTTGTCTATGAACAGGAAAGTCCTGCCTACCAACAGTTAAGATATTTTCCTTGTAGTTTGGCTTGATCTGATTCTACAGCTGCTTCAATTCTACCATTATTGGTGCCTAGAAATACACCTAGAAAATTGCTCATTGTATTGTATGTATTCAAACTGACTACGTAAAAATTCTGGGTTGTATATTAGAGGTTTTAATATTCTTTTCCCTGAATTAATATAGTAAGTTACACCAAAACTCATTATCTTATTATTCAATAAGTTTAACTGAACTCTGAGTTTTCAACATCAATTTTTTTAAAAGTATCTTGTAGCAATAATTACTATACTTTCAAATGAACATCTTGATTATTTAAGGAATTAGGAGTTAGGCCACTACACAGTGAGAAAAACATTGGTATAAGCAACATTTAGAAGTTAAAAGTTTGGGAAATATTTGGAAATACTTCTTTCTAAACACTGTGCCTTTGATAGTTGCTTTTGTTTTAGCAAGCTAAATCTTTTTTATATTGTAGAAACATAAATACTGATGACTAAATTTGTCATTCTTGATTACAACCAATTTCAAAGCAAAGGCAGAAATAGTTCACCATTCAAGGCCTACAGAAAGCTCAAGAAGCTTCACTCAATTCCTTATTTCTGTCTGTCCCAGAGTTCTATCTAGTTTCTCCCTTCTCCAACACTATTGGCTCTTGACTATTCATTGGTCAGTTCATTACTTTCTTCCTTTTCTGCTCACCTTTCCTTTACCGGAACTCACATACTTGCTGTTAAAATTTCCCTGTCCAATTTTCCAGAGTGTATACAAGAATGCTCTAGCCAGTCAAGGTACTGGAGAGTGCTTACCTTCAAAATAGATGCCTGCCTGGATTTCTAGAACCCTGGGTAGGGTCCTGATGTCAAGGGAGTGGACGAATTCTTCCAGCGATAATGCCATTGCTATGCCTTGGATAGTCTGTAGACCTGGTGCTTACAGAAATTTGTGGCTTCTAGGTGACACTTGTCTGCAGTTGCAGTCCCTGCTCATTGCTTCTTCCTCAGGCAGGCAGGGATGTCACACTACAGCCAAAGTGGGGTAGAGTAGCTCTATGTGGGGAGGACAGTGAAGAGGGAGGGAGGCGGCAAGAGACAAAAAAATGTTAGAGCTCTTTTGTTCACATTGTGGCTTCATTTCCTTCTGTCTTTGAAGTAGAACAGGATGGGGGTGGCGTGAACAGACACTGCCAAAAAAATGAGACTTGATAAGTAGCTCATTCTGTCCGTTGCTAATCCAGGTGTGCATCTATTGCGGTAGCAAAACTGAGGTCAGGGTTGCTGTGGCTTGTCCACCAACAAAGAATAAGAGCACATGACCAAAGTCTAATCTTAAAAATGGCACCATGTGAATTCATTATCTCTCTAGTTCATTTCTAAAGCTTGGCTTTGTGCCTTATTTGCATATTGTCAGTGCCTTTACGTTAAAATTGCTTATAAAAGTGCTTTGTGTCAGCTCTTTTTAGAAATCTGATGCTCTGGAGAGAGTATCAAAACCACTTTTTATTCTTCACATTAAAAATTTTGCTGAGTCTTAAAGGAGGATAGGGTAGGGAGAGAATATGCAAAGTGATACGGCAAATTAACAAAGTATGTTAAAATGAGTTTTCTAATCTCTACGCTATAGTAGAAAGTATTTAAATCATTTGTTAGGAAACCTAAGTTTTCTGGGTTTAGTTCTGCTTTTGATTTACAGACTAACTTCAGCCGTATCTTCTCTGATTCTCATTTGTTTTACTCACTAAATGGAGATAAAGTAGAAGACCCCAATAAAGTTTATACTTACTTCCAAGTTCAAAATTCCACAATTCTGATCTTGTTGAAATTTAGGAGAGGGGAAAGCGTTAAAGATTAGCATTAAAGGAAGCCAAAGAAACCTCATGAACACTGATCTCTTCAAAATCCTGCCCCTCTCTATTTTTTGCATGTAAATGAAACAATATTTAGAATATGTTTAATTAAAGGGGATCGTTCCTAAGTCTCTTTAAGGATCAGTAAAACAATGTTGGTTGAGGCTGTGGCTCATACCTGTAGTCCCAGAACTTTAGGAGGCTGATGTGGGGGAATTGCTTGAGGCCAGGAGTTCAAAACCAGCCTTGGCAACATAGTGAGACTCTGTCTTTACAAAAAAATAAAAAAATTAGCCAGGCATGGTGGCACATGCCTGTAGTCCCAGCTCTGAGGAGGCTGAGGAAGGAGGATCACTTGAGCCCAGGAGTTGGAGGCTACAGTGAGCTGTGAACATGCCACTGCATTCCAGGCTGAATGAAAGAGCAAGATCCTGTCTCAAAAAAAATTATAATACTGGTTGGTATGTATACACCTGAAAGATGTTCAAGAAGCTGCATGTTCTCTTTAGTAAGCAAATTCCAGGCTTTTGTTTAAGATCTATTTTGGCCTTAGGCTGCAGAGTGCATAGGCAGATACAGAGGGTCAGGGGACATCTCAGTTCTACCACAGCCATCATGTAAATGACCTAGAAAGATAAATACTGCCTAGTTTTGATATGGCACTTATAAAACTGTTTCAACTTGTCATAATCCTATTTGACATTTCCAATAATCTGCTCAGCTTTCTTTCTTTATAAAAGTAGAATTTATGGTTGGCCACATCAACTGGTTTTCTGTCAGTAGATTCAAATTCCTAAATTGAAACTTTTTTCGTCCAAAAATTTCCTAACCTTGATCTGTCTGCCTTCCATACCCCTCCCCACAGTTTACAGCCCAGTAGTGTATTTCATGCGGTTGAATATATGAAAGAAGCTTCTGTGGACTGCTCGTTAAAAATCATGAATCTGTTAGAATTGATGCCACAATAAACTTCATTTGATATCTAATGTAAGCTGGATTTCACTTTTTTTTTTTAATATTCCCAAGTCAAATTTCTATCCTACTAGCCAAACAGCCATTTCCTATCACCAATCTCTTACGATTACCTAGGTTCCATCTGCTTCTGCTCTAGGGACAGATGCCGCTCCCTCTGTGATAATCTTCTTCTTTGTATTCTCAATCTTAATTAATGACACTACTATTCTCTTAGTTTCTCAAGCCAGAAGACTTAGAATCATGTGAGATGCCAATTTTTTTCCTCTAGCTGTTAAATTCATCAGGCCCTATAGATGGCAATACCCAGTACCACTCACTCTGTCTTTGCTCTGTATCCCCACAGCTGCTGCTTTAGACCAGATCGTAATCACTTCTGACACGCAGGCAAAAAAAAAAAAAAAAAATCCTGACATGAGCAGCCAATATAAAGTTGACAAAGAAGAGCAATGAGAAGGTACGTGAACCATCAGGTAGTAAAGTGAATTACTGAAGTTTGGTCATTAGAACAGCACATTATAGGTGCAATAATAGATTAATGAGAATTCAAAAGAAAACCTAGACTTATATGATAATTTACTATTTGATAAAGGTGAAATTCCAAAGCACTGGGGAAGAATTTTTATTCAACAAATGGTTAAATAATTGGGGGTGAAATGTTTCATTCAACAAATAGTTAAATAATTAGGGAGGGAGTTTCCTAACTTTCCATGCAATAAAATTAAAGTTACATAAATTTTAAAATTAAATGTAAATAAAAATAAGCCAGAGAGAAAAAATAGGAAAATGTCTGGAAAAGGGTAAGAAAATAACTATTTCTGAGCACCAATTGAAGTCTTAAAGGAAAAGACTAATAATATATTTGACAACTACCTTATGAAATACTCCAGTAAATCAAAAAGGAGTTTGAACAAAATAGGAAAAAAAGCACATACTTCAAATAAGAATTGTCTTAGGTCTGTAAAGGCCACTTTTTAATATGCAAAATCAAAATATTCAAAGACTTCTACTTCTGGCTATGAGCTTGTATCTGACCAACTTTCCTATCAAAGGCACCTTGAAGAGCTGTATACTTATGAAAAAGCTGTTTTAAGAAACAAGAGAGCTGTCAGGCTGCAGGACATGAGAGGCCACGATCCTGTAAAGCAGAGCAGAACCCTTAGAGGAAGCCCATATTCTGCACTTCTTTGCCCTCAAGGCTTTTATGGATTAGTAAAAGAGAGAGGTTGAGCAAAAATTAGCACCAAGAGAGAGGTTGAGCAAAAACTGGTGGTTCAGGAGGAGAGACCCTGAGTTGAGTTTTTGGCAGTTTCACATAGCAAAAGAGACCAAAATAAATTGGAATTTGGGACTTAGCAAGTCCTCCAGGAAAAGTTGGAAAAATGTGTTGCTCGGCACCACTTTTTCCCCTTAAAAAAATTTTGCCGATTCAAAGCAGTACAAGATTGATTGTATGAGACACAAACAAAAGCATGATTGGTATAAAGCTGAAGAAGTCAAGGAGTGCTTTCAGCAGTCTTAACAGAACTGGGAAGCCAGGGCCTGCCAGCGAAAAAGAAGGAATCCCAGCAAAAGCCTATATTCTCAGTTGGGGTTCCTGAAGGCTGCTTCCCAAGAGAAAGGATTGCCTATAAATAGAACAAGCTTTATAAAAACTGAAGCCCAGACTAAAATTGGCTCAATCCCTCAGTGGATTAAAGTGGTCTGCCCCTATTCTCACTGCCAGATAGAAGCAAATGTAAATCCTCCTGTTGAGGAAAAGCAGCCAGAACTTCTATAATATTTAAAAATACAACATCTATATTTCAGTATGAAATGAATAGGAATGCCAGAAGACAGGACAAAGAAAAAGAGAGAAGGGAGACCATAGAAACAAACTTTTTGGGTGATTCTGCTATTGGAATTATTGCTCCTGAAATTTAAAATAATGTTGATAAACATGTTCAAAGCTAGAAGACAAGAAGGACAAAAGAGGAAGAGAACTGCCATCTATAGAAAGTATCATATGGCATTTCTAGAGATAAAAAATACAGTAACTGAAATTAAGAAGTGAATAATTGGCTTTAACTGCAAATGGGACATACAGTAAGAGAGGACTGCTGAACTGGAAATGGGAATATAGGAGAGATCTGCGCTCCCTCCCCGCCCCCCCTCACCTCAAGAAAGGCATTTCAGCCATAGTAGAAAGATCTGATGTGTAAACTGAGTCCCAACATAAGAGAAGAAATAATAGTGGGAGAAGCAATATTTTAAGAGATAATAGCTGAAGATTTTCCAAAGCTCAAAAAGATATCAATCCATAGATTCAAGCCTTGCCAACACCACCAAGGAGAATAAATGCAAAGAAAGGCATACTAAGGAACATCATACTAAAATGTTCAAAAGCCAAAGTCAAATGAATATCTTAAATACCATTCTGAAGAAAAGAAATCGTCACTTTCAAAGGATCGCTAACAAGATGATAGCTGACTTACTAACAAAAACTAGTAAGACTAGAATGCAATGGAATAGCATCATCAAAATGCTGAAAGAAAATAACTACCAACTTGATATTCTAAATCCAGAGAAGCATGAAACTAACAGCAAAATAAAGACATTTCAGACAAACAGAAACTAAGAAAATTCGTCACCAGTAAACTCTCGCTAAAAGAAATACTATGAAGGGTGCTCTTCAGATGAAAGTAAAATGATTTCAGACAGAAAATCAAGACCACAGGAAGGAATGAAGAGGGTGAATATGTCAGTGAATTGAATATATTGAGTTCCCAAAACAATAATTAATGGCTTATGGAGTATAAAATATATTTTTAGTATATATAATTCATGCAATGTATTGTAAAATATAGCAGTAATGCAAAAGCAAAACTGATAATGAAGTTAAGATGTACTAAAGTAATAGGCTTCTAGAGATGTTGCAAAAGTAATGTTTAATATCATATATGAATAAATAAAAACACATGTAATTTCTAGGAAAGCCACTAAAATATAGTAAAAGGAATTAAAATTAATTAATCCAAAAAAGTCGAGAAAGGAAAGAAAAAGAATCTCAAAATTGCTAGCAAATAGAAAGATGGTATACATAAACCCAATTATACTCTTAATTTAGATGAAATAAATATATAAATAAAAATTAAATAAATTAATAGTTCAAATAATTAATGTTGGCAGATAACATTTAAGCAAATAAATTTACTTAAAAACATGCAATTTAATTATAAGTCTATAGAAAGTCTAAAGATGAAACAATGGGAAAAGATATACCATAAAACATTAAGTAAAAGAAAGCTCATGAAACTATACCAATATTAGATGAATTAGATTTAAAGGCAAGAAGTGTTATAAAAGATAATAAGGTTATTTATTTAATAATGAAAAAGTGACTGACTCTTGGAGAAAATTCACAGCTCTAAATAACATAGCTTCAAATATCTAAAGCAAAATTAACCAAATGAATAGAATCAGAGTAAAAACCTTTTACACACTGATTCAAAACCTGACAGAAAAAGCAAATATTTAATTCATAAAATTCATACTGTTAACAGTGTAGTATTTATGCATTTATATATACTACAAACTGTTGTAATCTATCTTGAAATCAATTTCATGTAGCACTTTCACATTTAGCTATAATCAGAGACACAGAAAGATTTATTCATGCCATCAACTGAAGCATTTATTATTTTAATGACCAAAAAAAGGAGGAGAAAAAGAAAAGAAAATTTATTTCACATTACTCTAATAATTCAAACAGGGAAGTTTCTGTTGAACAAAAATCTTGTCCTCACACTGGGCTTTCTACTACTTAATATATCTTCTTAAAATTTCCACTAAAGAACACAGATAGACTTGCCCAACAAATGATGATTAAGTTATTGTTAGTATCATTATTGCCAATCATTTATATCCCAAAAGTAGTATTGTTGAAAGAAAAAGAAAAATGGCTCAAAGCAAACTTTACATAAGATACCAATTCCTTTGCTAAAGTATAGCTGCTTTTCTAAAAAGTGAGAACTGGCTGAACGTTAAAAAAAAGATGACTCTCACAAGCAGACAAACTTCAAAAGTAGAGGCTTAAAACCATATTATAATATCTGAGTGTAACGTAATATTTCTTTGAGTAAAGAATAAACCCTTATCTCCAAGTAGGCAGTATCAGAAAAAAAAGAAAGAATAAACCTTAGAGATTATTCTGACTGGTATCTAAATCATTCATTCTCTGAAACTTTCTCTTCATTGTTTGTTTCTAAAGAAGCAAAAATTAGGCTTATAGGAATCATTCCTGTGATTTTGGATTAACTAATATGTGCCATTTATTGGTTAAAGTCATTGAAAGGTTGCCTGTTCTGGGGAATCACACAATACCCTTAGGGCACTTGGCTCGGCTTTTTTGTTTTGTTTTTTTTTTTTTTACATGAGCAACATTTCAGGGAGATCCTGCTGTTGTGTGCACCTGGCAGCTCAAGATTTGTATCTCATAGATTCAAGTACAATGGAAGAGACTACCTTCTCCTAGTTATACCAGGGAAAGTCTCAGGACAAGCTCTGATTGATCTAACTTGTACATGTGATTGGCTCACATGCACGTATCTCAGCTAATCACTATGCCTAGAAAATGAAATATGCTAATTTCCCATAATTTCAAGTTCATGGGCTCTACTATGGATTTTATTAGGGAGTTATCTCAGCTAAATCACAAAAAGAATTGGAAGAGGAGATATCTCAAAGGAAAATCAGTGAGCTATTACCCAAAAGAGAAAGAATGGGTGTGATAAACAAAATCATAGTACACCCACCATAAATGTTTCCAGTGCCATAAATGGCTTCCATCTGAAATGCCTTGATCACCATTCTCTTCTGTCTCCATCCGTATGTACACTCTTAATTTATAAGAATGAATATGAATGATTTTAATAATCTTGAAAGAAAATAAATTCCTGCTATAACAAAACAATTTGTTTTGTGAAAATGCAACGGCTTATGAACGTGTTCATTCTTCACCACCTGGTTTGCAACGAAGCTCCTGCCTCCCAGCACTTTTAGTTTCCTTTTGAATGAAACTCAATGTAGGCCTCATGATTCTTTCCAGGTAGGTTTATTTTTCTGGTCATCCGGCTTCCCCTTTCCCTGCCCACGTGGTCTCGGGCTCCTGCCCCAAACTGCTCACACAGTTCAGGGCTCCTGGGCGAACGTCTTTTCCAGTTCCAGGTGTGCAGAGGTGCCCTCTCCCCACACGCGGCAGGCTGCACGTGGTCGCTGACTCCGAGATGACGCGGGGCCTTCAGAAGCCCAGGACGGAACGGGGGCCGGGGGAGGGGGTGTGTTGCACAGCCGCGGCCGGCGCCGCCCTCCGCCCGCCGCCAACAGCAGGCCGAGTCCTGTAACAGCATCTGTTAGGGAAATGGTCGTGCTTTCTGGGCCCGCCGAAGTCACCGAGATCCCATTAGATATGGAAAGTACCACAACCACAGTTGCTTTCTTGAAGGACATTTTATTTCCTTACGTCGAAGAAAATGTGAAAGAGTAACTGCAGACACAGTGGGAAGAAGAGGCATGCCAGCAGGAGGTCAGTCTTTGGAGGAAACAGGCTGAAGAGGACGCCCCGCGGGATGGGGCTGTTCCCACCTCTGCAGCGTCTGGGAGTGGAGTGGATGATCCGCAACAGATGATCCAGGCCGTGGTAGATAATGTGTGCTGGCAGATGGAACTGCATCAAAAGACCACTGCACTCAAACAGCTGCAGGGTCACACGTGGAGGGCGGCGTCCACAGCTGGGCGCAGGAAAGCATCTTCGCAGATGTAGTTCCAGCTGTCAGGAAGCGGAGAGAGGCCGAAATGAAGGTGTACATCTATTCCGCAGCGAGTGTGGAGGCACAGAAACTGTTATCTGGGCATTCTACGGAGGGAGATATTCTTGAGCTTGCTGATGGTCACTTTGACACCAAGATTGGACACAAAATGGAGAGTGAAAGTTATGGAAAGATTGCAGACAGCATTGGGTGCTCAACCAAAAACATTTTGTATCTGACAGACGTTACTCAAGGGGCCAGTGCTGCTGAGGGAGCAGCTATGCAGGTAACTGTTGTGGTGAGGCTGAGCAACACAGGATTAACAGATGATAAGAAGACTTACTACGGCCTCATCACATCCTTCAGCAAACTATACCTGCCTTCCTCAACCTAGAGGAGAGTTGCTAAGGCAGACCGCACTGTTCCCCACAGAGTTGTCCCTGTAATGTCTAGGTTTATTCTAATGGCGGAAGTAACTTACTTAAAAAACATATACATGTACACATATATATGCAAGTATATAAGTATGCTCAAATTAACTTCCACAGGTACATAAGTGAAAGAAGACTCAGTTCAGTGAACACAAAACTTATTTAAAGATGCTTTATATGTAGAAATTCTTTGAAATCATACTCTAACCCTTACTGAGGGCAAAGCATAGTTAATAGAAGAAATTATTAAGTACCTATCTAATGTGCTATGTGTACCAAGTCATGTACTAAAATGGAAAGCTAGTTTTGAGAAATTATTTAGAACCCTTGTTATTTTAAAAAAGAAATATTTCAAAGACTTATTTCTAATAATAATTCATTGCTCCTGTTTGTGATTTACATTATAACAGCTATATTTCATATTTGCCTCTCTATATATAATCAAAGATGAAGGTATTTCTTTCTGCTAAAAAAGAGCAAAATTGGGAAAGAAAACTCACATAAGTCTTGATCAAACAAGTGTCTTTTACTTAAGAAGAAACTTGGTAAATCATTGTGGCACCCACAGCAAGCATTTGCCTTACTAGTGAAAAAGGATCACTGATGTAACAGCTAGAACAGAGATTTGGTTCTTAATGTTTGATGGGACAGTTCTAATCCCGCGGGGTGTTATCATTATAGATTTTATAGTTGCCTTTCTAACTACTAACACAGTTTGAGAATATTCATTGCTATTTACTATTAAAAAAAAGTTTTACAGAAATCAGTCCATAAGATTAAGTTGAGCCCTAATATGTAAGATTTTCCTCTAGAATGGATGTGAGAAATGTAAATTTTATAACAGCAATATTTATCCTGGTTTAATTCTAATAGGATGTCATGTTAATTTCATGTCATGATTAATAAAAGCATTTTTCTAGTCATCCTTTCTTCTAAATTAATGTTTAATGGTCCTTTCAACAAACCACTGAACCCTTCCTCTACGCTTGTCATTATACAAGGCACTAAGAATATAAATAATCCCTTAAAGACATTACATTTTAGCTGACGATGCCCACAAATTAAGAATCACAATCCAACTTATACAGTTCAGGAACTTCAAGAATTAGGAAGCGGCCTCCACAGGAAGAGTGTTCCTCAGTTAATCTTAAAGGGTAAAAAGCAGTCAGGTAGATGAGCCCGCTCACTGTGAGGAGACTTTAGTCAAATGGTTGGATCTGTGGATTTTTTTCTGCCTATTGCTCGGTGCCATGGAACAGGAGAACAGGTTGAAATGTGTCTTGCAAAGTGCAGTGTGAATGTTGGTGTTACCATATGAATTCTGCCCTGACATTTTCCCTTGCTGTAGGACTCAACCTTTCCTCAGAACGATGAAATAAAAAATGAAGCCCCTATATTCATAAAAGATTTTCCAGTTTTTCTTTTTAAATGGTGGAGGCCCTGTGATGTAACTCTAACATTTCCTCTGATTTTATATAGCATTTGTTGAAACCTTAACTGCAATATGCCTGTAGAAAGGATATTCCCACATTAACAGTTCTTTTATCTTTTTTGTACATTTGTTATCTCTTATAACTGAGAGACACTCAAAGATGTCATTTGCTTTTTGGTGTGATAACATTTTAGAGCCTCATAGAAATAATTCAGTCCTGAATTATTAAAAATAGAATTTAAAACATTTAAAATAATTATCCGTTACAAATTAAACACTGATGAGTTGCCAAATGCTTACCAAAAAATCATCTTTCCTTTTAGATTTGAGACCTAGAAATTAAATAATATATTAAGTATATATATTATGAAAGTAAAATATGAAAATATATATTAAATACAAATTATCTATTTTAGTAAATTTAATTTAGGATATATATTTCTTTAATCAAGTTACTTTATTAGACAATAGACCATTGCTTAACCTGACAAATGCATACATGAAACTGTGAGCTACAAATAACTTTTTTTCACCTGGTGCCACCAAAATGAGTCAGAGAAGTTCCTAGGTGATATGGTTTGATTCTGTAATCTCACCTTGAATAATCTCATCTTGAATCATCCTCACATTTCAAGGGTGGGACTAGGTAGACAAAACCGAATCATGGGGTGGTTACACCCATGCTGTTCTCATGATAGTGAGTTCTCACAAGATCTGATGGTTTTATAAGGTGCTTCCCCCTTCACTTGCCATTCATTCTCCTTCCTGCTAACATGTGAAGAAGGACATGTTTGCTTCACCTTCCACCATGATTGTAAGTTTCCTGAGGCCTCCCCAGACCTGTGGAACTGTGAGTCAATTAAACCTCTTTCCTTTATAAATTACCCATTCTTGAGGATGTCCTTACAGCAGCATGAGAACAAACTAATACAGTAGGTACACAAAGCTTTGTAATATTAACAGCATATTTAACTGTCCAGGTCAAATGGATTAGGAGGAAAGTAATAGAGATGGCAACAAAAACAAACACACAAACATAAAACAACTACACACACACACACACACACACACACACACACACACAAAGTGGGAGTGGTGACTGATGTGGCTTGGTAAGGATTCATATTTCCAAAGTGTTTAAAAAACCTGAAGAACCTACTTTGTTCACTTGATAGATCATGGTTGAGGACATTACGCTTCTCAAAAGTGCTCCTGTTTTACAAACTAAGATAATGATACACCTACTTTGTTTACTTGATAGAACATGGTTGAGGACATTATGTTTCTCGAAAGTGCTCCTGTTTTACAAACTAAGAAAATGATACAGAATTTGCCTGAGATAATTTTCAAAGTTGGAAAAGTCATAGATCCAGTAACAGAAAAACCTGGGTAGGAATTATTATACTTACCCACAAAATTCAATCTCTTGAGAAACTCTCCTCTCAGTAAAAAAAATCTCAAAGGGATTGAAAAGGTAGCAACAGAAGAGATTTACAGATTCACTTTATAGAAAAATAATAGCTTTAGCTTTCATTACTTTCTAGTGCATCTAATTTCCTTTTTTAAATATATAAACTAGTTAAGAATAAATTAAGTAAAAGGTTTGTTACAGATGATGGTTTTTTATAAAGAATTATAGTCATAGTTCAAACTACCTTCTCACTGTCTTTGTTTTCCAATTAAACTCTGAGAGCATTGCAAAAAGCCTCATCATTTTGTAAACTCATTGTCTTAGAAGATGTATTTATTTCGTTCTTAGGAATTACACATTTATCTTCAAGAATTTTGTTATTAGGAAAGAAAATTCTTGCTATAAACAGTTGCAATCTCATTACATAAGTATTTGTTTTCTGATAGCAAGTATTCAAAAGTAATTGAATATTTTTATCCATTTCCCACAGTGTTGTCTCCAGAATAATACTGTCTGAATAGAGCCAGGAATTGGAGAAGCTCTTTTTACTATTACCACGCCTTAGGGAAGATAATTAGATGACTGTACATTTGAAATGGAGTTTATAAAGTATAGCAACCATAATTTTTTAAAATAATTATTTGAGAATAGGTTATAAAGTCACAGAAAAGTTTCAGAGATAGTACAGAAATTTCCTATATACCCATACAAACACCTGTTTCCTTAATACTTTATATTATGATGGTGTATTTGTCACAACTTAGAAGTCAATATTGAGATATTATTAACTAAATAATAATTAACTAAACTCCATACTTCACTAGAATTTTATTAGTTTTTTGATAATGTCATTTTTCCTTTTTAGAATCCCACTCAGGACACCCCATTGCCTTTGGCCATTATGTCTCCCTAGGCTCCTGGGGGCTGCGGCAGTTTCTCAGTCATTCCTTGTTTCTGATGACCTTGACAATTTAAGGGATACTGTTCAGGTATTTTGTAGAATGTGCCTCAATTTCCGTTGTCTGATTTTTTTTCATGGTTCACCTTCGGTTATGGGTTTGGGGAGGAAGACCACAGAGGTAAATTACAGTTCTCATTCTGTCATATTAAGGGTATAGGCTATCAACATGATTTATTACTGATAATGTTAACTTTATCTGACTAAGGTAGTGTTTGCCAGGTTTCTCCGCAGTATTGTTACCTTTCTCCTCTTTTCACACGGTCCTCCATGAAAGCAAGTGATTAAGTGTAGCCTACACTTAAAGGGTAGAAACTTACACTGTAGCTCCTTGAAGGGGGAATATCTACATAAATAATCCGGAATTTTACAGGAGATATTACTGTCTTCTCCTTTATTTATTCAATAATGTTTTGATTTATATCAGCATAGGTTCATGGATATATATTTTATACTTTAAATTATAATCTTATACCACTTTTAAAACTTATTTTGTGCCCAAATTGTTTCAACTTTGATCACTGTATACACACACATATAAATATTTCTACATGTATTCACCTGTATTTATATAAGATTTATATAAAATTCACCTGTATTTATATAAGAATGTAAACATAAGTTCATACTGATATTGCCTACTCTAATCCAATACTACATGGTTCATTCTAGCCTTCCTCCTTTCCTTATTTCTATCCTTCCACTCCAGTTGTGAGATTTGGGAATCTCTGCCTAGATTTCAGAGGCTGTCTGGAAATGACTGAATGTCCAGGAAGAAGTTTGCTGAGGAGGCAGAACCCTTATGGAGAACCTCTGCTAGGCCAGTGCAAAAGGGAAATGTGGGATCAGAACGCCCACACAGATTCCCCGCTGGGGCACTGCCTAGTGGAGCTATAAGAAGGCCATCATCCTTCAGACCCCAGAATGGTAGATCCACCGACAGCTTGCACTGGGCACCTGGAAAAGCCACAGACACTCAATGCCAGCCTGTGAAAGCAGCCAGAAGGTGGGCGGTACCCTGCAAAGCCATCAGGTGGAGCTGTCCAAGGCTGTGGGAGCCCACTTCTTGCATCAGCATGACCTGGATGTGAGACATGATGTCAAAGGAAATCATTTTGGAACTTTAAGGTTTAATGACTGCCCTATTGGATTTCAGACTTGCATGAGGCCTGTAACCCCTTTGTTTCAGCCAATTTCTCCCATTTGAAATAGGTTTATTTACCCAATGTTTGTACCCCCACTGTATCTAGGAAGTAACCTGCTTTTGATTTTACAGGCTCATAGGTGGAAAGAACTTGGCTTGTTTCAGATGAGGCTAAAACTGCCATTGCAAAATCATAACTGAGACAGTGAAAGAGATTTGACCAACTCCATCTTTCTTCTAACCTCCAAGCTGTCCTTGTTCATTCCTGGGAGTAGACTCAGTTAACTTTGGGACGGATTTATAGTTTAAAACAAAGACAGTAACAGCCCTTTCGCAAAACAAATCTTCTTCTTGCCTGGGGACTAGACTGCCTTTGTAGGACTAACAAATTAGCCATAAGATTAGAAACTATAGTTTAGGAGTCATGCAGCTAGAGGTTAAAAGATGCTGACCCTCCCTAAACTGCTCCTAAGATCAGTGCTTGAGATATTTTGGAGACCCTGCAGCTGATGGATCAGCTGGCATCACCCAGACTGATTAACTGGCTCGTCTGATCTTGTGGCCCCACCCAGAAGCTGACTCTGTGCAAGAGGACAGCTTCAGGTCCCTATGATTTCATCTCCTACCTAGCCAATTTGCACTCTTGGTTCACTGGCTTCCCCTGACCCACCACGTTGTCCTTAAAAACTCTGATCCCTGAAAGCTTGGGGAGATTGATTTGAGTAAAAAACTCCAGTCTCCTGCACAGCCTGCTCTGTGTAAATTACTCTTTCTCTATTGCAACTCCCCTGTCTTGATAAATCATTTCTGTCTAGGCAGTGGGCAAGGTGAACCCACTGGGCAGTTACATGACTTCGGACTCGGACTTTTGAGTGAATGCTGGAACAAGTTAAGACTTTGGGGAACTGCTGGAAACTCATAATTGTATTTTGAAATGTGAGGACATGAGATGTGGGAGGAGCCATGATACAGTTTGGCTGTATTCCCATCCAAATCTCACTTTGAATTGTAGTTCCCATAATCCCCATGTGTCATGGGAAGGACATGGTGGGAAGTGATTGCATCATGGTGCAGTTTCCCCCATGCTGTTCTCACGATAGTGAGTGAGTTATCACGAGATGTGATGGTTTTGTAAGTGTGTGGCATTTCCCCTGCTTGCATTCATTTTCTCTCTTAGTGCCCTGTGAAGTGGTGCCTTCTGTAAGTTTCCTGAGGCCTCCCCAGCCATGTAGATCTGTAGAATCAATTAAACCTCTTTTCTTTATAAATTATCCAATCTTGTATATTTATTTATAGCAGTGTGAGAATGGTCTAATACACTGTATTTCAATCACTTAGGTGTTGGGGACTTTCTGCTGATCCCAACATTTATGTCATTCTTAGTGGAATTATCTTCAAGAGTTTGTTCCTATAATTAAAAAGTTATGATCTCTTCACTCATGGAGTTTACAGAATAGTGTGTGCTTGTTTGCAAGAAATAGGCAATCTGAATTGTTTCCAAAAATGCCTTGAGTTTAACAGCCATGGAAACAGTTTATTCACTTGGTTTAATTTTTGTCTGCCTCTTACTTAAGTTCTGAGGCACATAAGTAGGCTGAAAGGATTGAAGAGCTGTGTAAATTACCTTGTTATTTCCAATCTTCCATATTATTTTAGACCAGGGATGTCTTGTGTCCACAACTGGTCTGAGAAGTGCCACCAGAAACCGAAACCCATCTGAGAATTCTCAAACCCCTTAACCTAGAATATGACCTACTTCTATGGCCTAACTTAAATCATGAATACACATAATACATAACTGAAAAAAGTTTAAAGGTGTTAAGCAAATGTAAGAGGAAAATCTATAATCTTCCTGAATATATGACAAATTTCATTTACCTATTTGTATTCTATAAAAGTGCCTGTAGGGAAAGTGCTGGTTTTTTTGCCTTAAAAGTCCAACAACTTTAATGCTGAAGTTAAAGCTTCCAGATCTTAGCCTAAATTCTAATGCTTCTACCATGAATCTTCTTGTCTAAGCAAAGTGGATGCCTTGCTCTTCCATATCTATATCCCTAATCCAGTGGGAAAAGATTGTTATGAATTACTTTTCTCAGGGATCTGACTAGGTTATTTTTCCATGCCTGAACGACATCAGTGGCCAAGTGAATGTAATGCTCTGCTGGCCAGATTATGTCAAAGAACCATTCTGACATTGAACGTGAAACACCTGGACACAGAGCGGAGCATGAAGTAATTCCTCATAAAAGGGCAAACATACTGGATGGAAAAAAAATAAAGCCTCCTAATCTCATCATTTAAGTTTCAGTTCTCATTCCTTTACCTCCATGAAGCCTTTTCTAATCTTTAAATTATTTTCAAAATTATCTCTTCCTTTTTAGCGTTTCTAGTTAGTTGCTGAATATTTATTATGTGGCCAATCGTATGCTTTAGTCTCTGTTTCTGAATTCTAAATTTGGGGGAAGGAGATTTGGGTCTATTGTGGTTGCATGCACTCAATAGCTCCAAACACCTTCACCGGCACTATGCTAAGGAATGTTAACTAAAAAAAACAAATGAATGGCCTTCACTTATTTGCTGTATTTAATTGAATAATCTGAAACTGAACCAGGTTAAATTCTACCTACATTCTTATCTTCTCCCCCCCAAGATGACAGAATAGAGTCATGACCAGACCTGGACACGGGCCAACGCTAGAGTGTTTTATACACTGAAAGATTTCTCTGTTGAAGTTAACTGTACATTCAGGCTTTTAATCCCCAAAGCATTATTTAATCTGTATTTGAGGTAAATATCGACCTCATAAGGAAGCTGAATATTTTTCTCTTGTGTAACATTTTATAGTTCATGCATTAGAAATCAATCACAGGTACTCTATTTCAGAATACCAGTATTGATTGGTAATGATGATCAAGGACTGCGTGCTTGCTAGAACTTAATTGGGAAAAAATATTGCTCCTAAACTTCTTAGCAAACAGCACATAAAATGGTGGAAGCCAAGTCTTATACAGGTTGAGATTTTATCTGATATGCTTGGGAACAGAAGTGTTTCAGATTCTTTTCAGGTTTTGGAATATCTCCATATACATAATGAGATAATCTGGGGATAGGGACCGAAGTTTAAATACAAAGTTTGTTTATGTTTTATAGACACCTTATACACATAGCCTGAATGTAATTTCATACAATATTTTTAATAATTTTGTGCATGAAACAAAGTTTTGACTGCAACGTGAGGCTAGGTGTGCAATTTTCCACTGTGTTGTCATGTTGGCGCTCAAAACGTTTCAGATTTTGGAGCATTTGGAATTTGGATTTCCAGATCAGAAATGCTCCACCTGTACTGCTCTCCTGAACAGGCATGTCTGTGAAGACACTGAGAAGAACAGATTATTTTTCTGGTCACTTTGTAAATTCCTAAGGAACAAATTCATTATGAAATATAGTCATATGTCACTTAACAATGAGATTGGTTCTGAGAAATGCACCATTAGACAATTTCATTGTTGCATGAATCGTAGAGTGTACATATACAAACCTAGGTGTGTACTTACTGCACACCTAGGCCATGGTGTATAGCCTATTGCTCCTAGGCCTCAAATCTGTATAGCATCTTACTGTTTGAACACTGTAGGCAATGGTAACACAGTGGTATTTCTGTGTCTAGACATACTTAAACATAGTAAAGGCACAGTATAAACATGTTATTATAATCTTAAGGGACTACCATCACATATGTAGTCCATTGTGGACCAAAACATTAATATAAGGAATGAAAGGAACTTTTAAATGCATGCAAATGCCATTTGCCTCATTTGTTCCCACTTTACAGTAAAGTTACATGCTTTTCTGCAGTAGAGCCAGGATGTAATTGTATTATCTTCATAAAGTTCTATTTTGTTTGAAACAAAATCATCTTACAGATAAAGTGCCAAGTAAAATGTTTTATGTGTACATGCTATGGTTATCACAAGAGTAATTGACTAGAAACACAGTTTGACCTGATTTTACATACTACCAGTGAATCTGAAAAGCTGCTAATTATTGAACACTTTTTAGAATCAATTTTATATAATTTTAATCTTACACAGATTGAGGTCCCATTGTAACAGTTCTTCATTGATGCATCCATCTTTTGCCCTATTTTTAGGAAACTGACTTTTAGAAGAAGCACAAATAACACTTTTGAAGCTTTTATTTTGGTATGAAGGAGGTTTGTCATACTTTCCCTTTGGAAAAAAAATAAAGTTGAAGACAGACATAAGAAGCAAAATGATGACAGCATAGTATCATTTTGTTGTTTGTTTTGGTACAACCGAGCTAAAGAACATATCTGTAATCATGGGCTAAAATTGGAGCTTCCAACCACTATCCCCCAAGTCTGTGACTTGGTATTGACAGCTGAAAAAGTTGAAGTTTCAGATTCTACACTTAGGAACATTCACAATACACAGGTCTTGTTCGGGCCTATTGCTAGAAAATGGTCCTTGGGCCCTGATTTGGTTGTGCTTACTAAGTAAAGGCAGGGCAAATAAAGATCATGTGCTCTGTACTATGCTGCAGGAGAGGGCCAGGGGTAGGGAGAGAGAATGTCAGAGAAAAAGAGAGAGAGAGAGAGAACCGGAGCTACACATATACCTTTATACCAATCGTGACCGAAAAGAAACTTCTCAGAGGGAAGCACATAAGAAAAAAGAATGAGTGGCCGGGTGTGGTGGTTCACACCTGTAATCTCAGCATTTTGGGAAGCTGAGATGGGCGGATCATCAGAGGTCAGGAGCTTGTGACCAGGCTAGCCAACACGGTTAAATCCCATTTCTAATAAAAATACAAAAATTAGCCAGGCATGGTGGCACATGCCTGTAGTCCCAGCTATTTGGAGACAGACAGGACAATCACTTGAACCCAGGAGGCAGAGCTTGCAGTGAGCCGAGACTGCGGCACTGCATTCCAGCCTGGGTGACAGAGCAACACTCCATCTCAAAAAATAGTCATACAAAAAAGAAAAAAGAATGAGCAGACTTGCTTTTCCCCCTAAAACTAGACGTCAGAACTTTCTATTTTTTGCGCAGTGGAAGTCTGCCCAAAGTTACAAAACTAGCCTATATTTGTTTAACTAAAAATATAACTTTATATTTTGAAATCTAGTGAAAGGGTTAATTTTTTAATATTACAATTAAATACCTCTATGAAAAAAAAATAAACCTAGGGAATGGATTAGAATTATATAGATATGTATGTGTATGTACATATACACATATATATTTACAACAAAATACTTTTACTGAAAACAATTATGGCTATGTTACAATAAAAATCATGCCCACCCAGTCTCCACCACTATCCTCTATCAAACCCCAATTTTTGTTTGTGTTTCCTCCTGTCTTGGCAGAGAGGCAACTGAAATTCTGCCTGTGGTAAGGTGGAGATGATTAATGGTACCTTCCTATTCCTGTTCACTAGAACGGTTGACACAGAGGTCCTTCTGCCTGGCTCAAGAGGGGAGTATATGAGCAAATCTAGAACCATATCCTCTCTGTGGGAAACTTAAATGTTGAGTACAGTAAGACAAAGAGTGTAAGAAAAATAAAATGGATAGAATTTATTCATTTCAGTGGCTGACAATGCTCAAAATAGTGATTATTGCTTGCTGTGCTATTAGATTCTAAATCTCATACTTCCACATTCTAGTAAAGCCAGTGAACTCTCCAATATCCACAAAATAAATTTCCTTTTTGCTTAAGCCAGAGTTGGTTTCTGTTTCTTGCAGCCAAGCACCTCAAATAATATACTACCAGGGAATTATTTCCGATTTCTTTGAGTCACAGGACAAGCTATTAGGCTGGTGCAAAAGTCATTGCAGTGTTTAAAACACATTAAAATTAATGGTAAACCTGCAATTACTTTTGCACCACCCTAACAGAAGCTGTTACATTAATGGACAGTACACCTAGGCTTAAGTCCATCAGAAACTTCAATTCAAGGACTAAAATCAAGGAGTTTGCTTCTGCAAAAGCACTGATGTTAAAATTCAGTCTGTAGGGTCTAGGAAAAAAGAATCGAGAAAAACCAAAAAAAAAGCTTTTGAGAGTTTTTTTTTTCCCCACAGAAAACTAACCTTGACAAAGTAGTGGATCAGTCAGTTGCTAAGATCTTCCCAATTCTCACAAATGGTAGGAGAAAGATTACAAAATGGGATGGTCCCCAACACTATCTGAGATGTAGGTGGAAGTCAAAGAGCAGAAGGGAGTCAGTCCCCCAGTTACATTTTGGGTCTGTAGGCATCCAATAAGTGCTTCTAGTAACAACTTCTATACCAATTAGGATCCTTTGGTTGCAAGCAACATAAACCAACAATAATTAAAGAAATATGGGGAATTTATTGGAAGAATAAAATATACAGAATTGATAGGATTCCGAAAAGAAGACAGAAACCTGGGCAATCGAATCTGGAATGGGTGAGCACTGAAGCTAGTCTTTCACATTAACTCCAAAAGCAGCAGGGAGAAGTGCTTCCCTGTATCAAAGTTCCTCTTGATGACCATTGTTTTTAGGTACTTTCAATCTATCTGCCCAGCCCTTAGTCATGAGAAGTCTCCTCCTCTGGGAGTAATCAGCAGGGATGCCCCTTTCAGCCACATTTATATCATTTGATCACTTTGAAGACCATGATTAGTTGAAAAGGGACCAACACCTGAAACAAGCCAGGCCAATCACATTCCCTTCCCCAGAAATTTAGAATTTGAACTAAAAGATGTACTGGAAATCAGCAATTGTGTCATTAAAGATAAAACTTCTGAAGAACTAGCCACAAATTCCTGCTTCTAAGGAAGCTGCTATCTTTCCTGACTTCCTTATTCTAAAAGCCTAGTGACTCAATATTTCCTTGGATTCCATGAGATATAATAGGTTTCTAATAAATTTCTCCTTTCTGCTTATGTTTGCATGCGTCAGCTTATTCCACTGATAACTGAGAGAACCCTAATCAATACACTCTAGTCAAAGTTCTCATTGCAAGAATAAGTATTGATTTTAAAAAATCATGTACAATTAAATTTGGAAGCCATGCTTCTTTAGCTATATTCTTGGATAGGTCCGAATCCCAGCATAGAGAGTGGCCCATTAATAGCTAAACACTGAAAGCTCCAAAGCACAGACTGGCAACATTAAAAATAAACAAATCCAGGTATAACAAAGGCATGCCTGTAATCAGTATTCTAATCCTAAAGAAAGATAATTTAAGGATTATCAACTTGACCCTGTTGGTAACTAATATTTTTCAGAGAAATTTTCTTCTAGAATAGGTCTTTATAACTGACCATTTAAAGCAAGAAAACCCTGAGAGTATATACATAATTAGTGATAACCCCGGCCTATAAAATCTTATGGAAGAGGTATCATCCCACAAAGAGCTGTACCTTTGATTAGAGAGACTGATGTTAATGATCCTTATCTGTGTAAGGGCATTGGAGCATCCCAGGTGTTTTCCTCCTCTCCTGTAGAGAATAAGGGATCCAGGAGGAACCCCTCACATCCACCCACCAGCCAAAGAGACTGATGTAAATATAAACCTTGTAAATGTAAATATAAACCTTGTAAATGTAAGTATAACCCTTGAGTCTGCAGAACACTTTGTGAACCTGTTGTGTCTATGAGTGGGTGGAGCTTCTAATTTTGACACAGTTAAACCCATTCCTGCTGTGCTAACTGGAAATAACAGCAACCAATTCCAGTTAGATCAACTCAAAGATTAAAATTATTACAAGAGTTCAGAATTGTTTAAAGGCAAGCATGCTGTTGTAAATCAGGTAAAAACTGGAACCACAAATTGAAAGCCTTCTGAAACTTAAAGTGTGCTGTCTTCCATCTTTCATACTTGTCTCTGTATGTCATGAAAGAGCCTAAGTAGCTCACCCACATTCACTCAGCTAGTTTGTAACAGAGGTGAAACTAAAATCAAAACCTTTTGACTTTAGTGTTGAGCAATTTCTACTTTCCTTTACTCTCCACGTTGAGGGCACTATATAAAATCAGCTATGCAAATCTAACTCCTTCCATGTTTTACTAAATGGTAAATTGCTCCAAATAAATAGGTGCATAATGAGGTTGATGAGTAGCTGCACAAGAGCTCACTAATTCCATTTTTCCTCCTTTCTGCTTGTTGTACAACATGATATGCAGTTGTAGGTAGAGTCCTAGACCACGAAGCCATATAGTCCCAGCTCTGCACCTCACTAGGCAGACCCTCAAGACAGATCACTGTGCTAAGAGAAATAAGCCAGGCACAGAAAAACAAATACTGCATAATCTCATTCATATGTAGAATCTAAAAAAGCTCATCTCAGAAGTAGAGGGTAGAATGGTGCTTCCCAGAGGCATGAGTGGCTAAAAGGCAGGGGGATGGAGTTGGTCAAAGGATATATAATTACAGTTAAATAGGAGGAATATTTTAAAATGTGTCTAGCATAGGCACAGTTATAGAGATAAGAAAGATAAGTGATTTCCTGGGGTGAGCGTGTGAGATGGGGTAGGGAGAAAAGAATAGATGGGGAGGGAGGGATCACTACTAATAGTTATGGAGTTTCTGTTTCCTGTGATGAAAATGTCCTCAAATTGATTGTGGTGATGCTTGCAGAGCTCTGTGAACATAGGAAGAATAATTGATTATACACTTTAGATGGATGGATGTGTGATACATGAATTATGTCTCAATAAAGCTGTTTTAAAAAAGAACAAATAATACTAATAAATTCTCCAAGTCTTGGCTTCCTCATCTTTAGAAAAAAAAAGATAGTAATTGTATCTTCCCTAGGGAGATACAATTTTACCAATGAACATTTACAAATGATTATGAATGCTGTGAGAGTTAAATGAGATAGGATATATCCACAGTGCACCAGTCCATGGTAAACCTTCCGAGGGTAATAGCTATCAGTATCACGAGCCTCATGTCAATCCTCTAAGCAACTCTCCCATCCCA
Organism: Cacajao melanocephalus; assembly: GCA_963573385.1. Classification (NCBI taxonomy): domain Eukaryota; kingdom Metazoa; phylum Chordata; class Mammalia; order Primates; family Pitheciidae; genus Cacajao; species Cacajao melanocephalus. The sequence continues at coordinate 94,650 of CAUYLG010055198.1, read as the reverse complement.
TCTCCAGTTCAAAACACACACACTATGGCTTTGAGAATGCTCAAAGCGGGGATCTTTATGTTGATAAAAACAATCTTTTAGTGTTTTTGTGGAGGAGGAGGTGAGGTAAATACACAAATTGACATTCATTTGGCCTTAATCCAGGTGTCAAAGTCTGGCTTCCCAAAGAGAATGGCCAGTATTTTGGGGACAGTTGTCAAATCTTCCCAATTTACACAGATGCAGCAGCACCTGCTAAATTAACCTGTGGCATTTACCAAAGCCAACCCCTGCCAAAAACAAATCTCTCTCCTCCTGGTATACTGAATAAGAGATAGGGATGCATTAAACATTTACGAAGACACTTCAAGAGATCTCAGATAACAGGAAGTGTTCTGAGATTGATTTACCATGCTTTGAGTGCACAGAAGACAGAGGGAGACACACAGGGAATGTTCCTGAGACTTTTTCTTTTCAATCATCCTCCTCTGTGACTTTTACCCTATAATTTATTTTTAAAGAGGCATCATAGTTTTCTGGGTGCCATAACAAAATCTAAAATAAATGTTTTCACCTAGATAAGCACTATTAAAAGGAAAGGATACTGAATTCATTTAAATACATTTGCAGAAGATTGATTTTCCCAAGGGAAGGTACCTATCCTATTTCTTTAATTATTCTTGAAGTTTTGCCTATCAACTGACAATTTCTTACAGAAAGGAAGCAAAACAGCCTGGCTTTCCTGACAGCGAAGAATTATAATAATACTAGAATAAAAACGAGTTTGTCACGTTCCTTATCTGTTTTAATATCTGAGTTACTAGGAGTCAGAAATGTAATAACTCCATCCCAATAACACAGTTATTCAGAATATGTTAAATTGAAGGGTAAATTCAAAGTCAAATTTCTCTAGTTTTTAAAGATCAGTATACACATTTCTAACTACAAGCAGCCAGTATGATTAGTTATACAAAATTAGAGAAAACATGGTCATATTTACTTTATTTTTCCAACTGATTATCTCCTGATTAGAGAGAAGCCCATTGTGTTTCACATGATTAACACTCGGCAATAAACTGTTTACTTAAGCATAGGAAGGCCAACCTTTGTACTAAACGAGAGCTGGGAAGTTTAAACTGCCCATGATCTTCATTGCTTTGGCCTCTGCTGCACAGCGTCTCTATGAATAATTGGTCCTGATCCCAGCAATCAGTGCTTTCCCACTGCAAAGGATGGCCTGGCTTCATCGTGCCATTGTGGCTGCTAAGGGCAGGGTTTCTCCGCAGTGCATAAGCGCCAGAACAAGCCCTCCCTAACCCTGCACTAAGGGCAGGTCCGCAGTCCTAAATTGTTTCCCCATCTTACTCCAGTTTCTCTTTGGGAGCTGTGGTTTCTTTCTTGTGGTTGAACATGGTTCAGCTCTTCCTGAACCTGATCCTCCTCCCAAAATAATTATCTGCTGGTGAGTGGTGGTGGTTGGAGAACATTGTGAATATAAAATACTACTGAATTGGACACTTAAGTGGTAAATTTAATGTTACGTATATTTTACTATAGAAAAGTAATTATCTCTATTGAGTATTCCTAGGTAGCAGAGAGGCTGTCTTCTCAGAGGTCCCTGAGCTACCTTTTTCAGCAGGTCCACCACCTCTGTATTTTTGATTGCTAACAATTTTTTTTTTTTGAGACAGAGTGTTGCTCTGCCACCCAAGCTGGGGTTCGGTGACAAGACCTTGGCTCACTGCAACCTCCGCCTCCCAGGTTCAGGCAACTCTCCTGCCTCAGCCTCCCAAGTATTTGAGATTACAGGTGCTTTCCAACACACCCAGCTAATTTTTGTATTTTTAGTAGAGACGGGGTTTCACCATGTTGTCCAGGCTAGTCTCAAACTCCTGACCTCAGGTGATCCACCCACCTCAGCCTCCCAGTGCTGGGATTACAGGCATGAGCCACCGCACCTGGCCAACAAAGACTTCTTCTGCTAATCACAGATACATCAAATGAAACTCCCTTTCCCTTTTCCTTCAAGAGATGAAATATAATTTTCCTCTCCTTGAATCTATGTGGGCTTATGACATACTTGACACCAATCAAATGTAGCAGATATGATGCTGGACAACTTCTGAGGTTCAATAATTACAAGCAATTAATTCATCTTCTTTTTCACTTGGTTGAAATCCCACATTGGATCCCTGAACTTCAACTGCAGCAGTTCAACTGCCCTGCAGCCACCATGCTGCAAGAAAGCCCACAGTAATGCACACAAGGAGACCAACAGAGAAGCACAAAGACTACATGAAGAGCCAGAGAGAGTGCAGCCCTCTTGTCGCAGCTTTGTCGCCGTATGACTGCAACTTATAAAACCCAGAGCCAGAACTACATAGTCAAACCCTTCCCCAATTCCAGATGGGCTGAAATCATGACGTAATAAAATTATTATCATTTTTGATGCATAAATTGTTATGCAGATATAAATAACTGGGACTGAAAGTGGAGTGTCATAATATATATGAAAAATGTATGACTTTGGGTATGGGATCAGGCAAAAGCTGGAAGAACCCTGTGAACTATTAACAAAAACCTAAAGGGCCTGGAGAAAAACTTAGCAGAATTTTAAAAGGTCTCAAGCAGACTGTCAGTCAAAACTTGGAGGAAAGTGAGAACATTATCAGAAGGTTCAGGAAAACAGATCCTTTCATGCAGTGACAGAAACCTAAGCATAGCTGTCATCTGAGGTAACACGGAAAATGTATCTAATGAACTGAGTGATCTATCTAAGGAGATTTCCAGGCAGTGTTGAGACGGCTGCCTAGTTTCTTCCAGCAACCTATTATAAAATGAAAAGAAAGACATGAACTAAAAAACAAATTATCCAGGGTTTGAATTGAATTTGAAGAATTTGCAAAGACCCCCAAAAATAATCTTTTCAGCTTGCATAAGATTCCAAAATAAGAGAGTGTCTCAGGCCAAAGATCAAATCCAAACTGTGACTATGATATTATCAGAAAGACCTAAGATAACTAAAGTGGAGCCTCAAGACACCTTTCAGACAGACAAAAAGGATCTAAAGGGCCTTAAGAGTATGCCTCATGGATCTTTTCAATTAAACAAAAGGGTTTCTAAGAATCCTAAAGGCAGCAGCCTCACAGGTAAACCCCAAATAGAGAGGGATATATCTGAAAGAGATATGTGGGTGTGGCTTTTCTCAAATGAGGTAAATCACAAATTAATGCAAAGAAAACCTACACAATTTTAAGAATTGTGTTAGAGAAAATTCAAAATTAAAAGAGCCCACTGGACTCTGAAACTTCTAAAGGCAGAAAGCAGGAAGAGAAAACTAATCAACAGCAAACACAAGAGAGTTTAATTAGAAGAGGAAAGCTAACTCCAAAGATAGAAACAAGAGCCTACATATAGGACCAAGCCACTTAGAGAACAACTCGCAGGAGGCAGGAATAAAATCTAATCAAAGAGTTGTAATCAGGCATCTGGCTAAATTCCAGAATTGCCACAGATCAGTGACGGCTATGTGGCTCCCTTTTGCCCTCTTTGAGTGGAATGTCCATTGCAGCTCTTGTACACCTGTTTCACCACTGTACATTGGGTCTATATGGGAAAGAGAAGACCTCTCTTTGGCTCATAAGTTTTTAGGCAAAGAGCAGTATTTAAAGGACCAAATCCACCTGACAACCTTTAATTGTCATTGGACCTGATTTAAACGAGGAGATCCTGGCCTTTGAGCCGAAGCCTGATGCTGTAATGGGATGAGAATTTTGGTAGGTCTTGGGAGGGTGGATGAGTGTATTTTGTATGCAGGAGAGATGTAAATGGAGATCAGAGGTCACTCCGTGGCAGACTATATTTTTCAAAGATGCCTGCAAGGATATATTTCATTCCATTTGTTCTTATACAATACTACCAGTCTTCCATCAAGAGGGGAGGTCTGATTTCCCTTCTTGTGAATCTAGGTGGGCTTGTGACTCACAAAACTCACTTAAAACCAATAGAATGATGTAGAAATGACATCAAGAGACTTCTGAGTGTAGGTGATACAAGGTTTTTAGCTTCAATCCTGTTCATTGAAGCCATAAACTGTTGTATGAAGCAGGTTGACTATACTAAGTTTGCCATACTGGGAGGAAGTCCAAACTAGCCCACACGGAGAGATCACAGGGAGAATTCCTAAGGCCTTATGGAAAGAGAGGTGGGGGGGGAGAGAGAGAGAGAGAGAGAGAGAGAGAGAGAGAGAGAAAGCAAGAGCTAGTCTTCAACTGCTTTACCTCCAGCCACCATTTGACTGCATGCAACCACATGAAAAACCCTGAGCCAGGACAGCCCCTTCATGCCCTTCATGAATTTCTGTCCCACAGAAACAATGTGAGATAATAAAGTAGTAGATGAAAGACACACTTTTGGGTAGCAACAGACACCCAACTACCCAGTCTTCCTTAACAACATTACCAACCAAGTTTTCTTCTTACTCCATTTGCAAAGCATTAGAAAATAAAGCCCATTCAACTTCTAAAATATAAACTGAAGCCCAGTGCTTCTCCTTTTCTCTCCTACTTCCTCAGTCCACATCACTATCATCTCTTCTCTGGCAACCTCCTGTCTATTCTCCCAGCTTCCATGCTTGTCTCCATAAAATCTGTTCTTCACACAGCCCACAGAGTAATCATTTACAATGTAGGTTACATCACTTATCTTTTTGCCTAAAACTTTCCACATTTTTGCCTTGCAGTTAAAATAAAATCTTGATTTTTTTCATGGGCTATAGGTGTTACGTGATCTGGCTCTGAGTCACACTGTAACCCCACCTCATGTGGATCTCCCCCTTGTTCATTCTTATCTAACTTGACTCAACTAGTTTCAGGTTTTTGAACAAGCCAAGCACTTAGCTAGGGGGTTTTCATTCATTTTCCCTTTGGAATGGAAATGTCTTCATTTAGATCCTCCTGTCGTTGACTTCTCCTTATCATCCAGTACCAAATTCAAAGGGTGTTTTCTTAAAAAGACTTCCCCTGACCACTGTCTAATGCCATCTGCTCATATCTCACATCCACCTCAGTCACTGAACCATTACTGCATTTTATTTTCTTCATAGTACACATGACAATTTGAAATTATTAATTTGTTCACCTCATTTTTCGTCTCCTCCTAAATTAGATGTGTGTCATGAAAGAATACTTTATTTTCTCTTCTACCTACAACTTAGAATATTGCCTAACATATAGTTGAGATACATTATTTGTTAAGTGAAGGAAGGAGTGAATGTGATTCCCATGACCTCCATTCTGTTAGAGTAACTGTAGCAGACACTGCTAATTGGATGACCCTAAACCAATTAACAAAACCTTACTTCCTGCCTATTTCTCAATGACTGCTCTGCAGGTAGCCATGTGACCCACCTTTAGACAATGTGTTGTAAGTGGAGAATACTGCATGGCAATTCTTAGAAAACTTTTTTAAAGATAAAATTTCTTTGACATAAACCTTTTAGTTTTTCACTTCTTCTTGTTCTTGACAAGAATAAGTAATGTAAGACGAGGAAATGGAGCAACCACCCTGCAGCCATAAATACAAACCCACTTGCTAAGGATGGCAAAAAAGAATGATAATACAAAACAGCCCTCACTGAAAGGAGAAAATGTGCTGACCTAAATAACTCTGGAAATGAGTGGAGTCTGTAAGACTAAAGGCAAAAGGAACTGCATATAAGCATTCTACTCTTGATGGCAAAGTTGTTTCTCATAGAGGTATTGCTTAACAAATCTGTTATTGTTATACACGTATACTTGTATTAAACAATTAAGTAAATAGATGGCAGATGGCAGGAACTAGGTTTCTCAATGTTGGAATAGGAAGCTAGAGATAAGCAAGGGGAGGAAACTAGAATGATTCATGTGGTAATATCCTTATGGACTCATAAGGATATACACACACATATTTTTTGCCCTGTCATCTGAAAAGCCTACAAGCAAGAACACCTCAGCAGCAATGAGCACATCTAGGATCCATTCTCCAAAAGGAACAAGGGTTCCTTGGTGTAATGGTTGCTTTTAGGAGCAGGATAAAAATATACAAGTAGTCTGGAGTATTCTATAATGCCAGAAAGGAAATATTGGAAAAAATAAACAAAACAAAGCATACACAAACATTGACGGGGTAGGTCAACAGGACATAGAAGCCAACTGAAAGAGTCTCAGCAGCCAAATCTGTAAAAATTTAGAGCAAAAACTTAATAACATTAGATTATAACCCTATGTACAAAATATTCATGAGTCTATACTGATATAAAGAAATGATTGAATAAATAAATGAGGGAAAAGAAACAAATTTCCTAGGCAGGATAATTTCAAATATTTTATATAGACATTGACCCCTTCAAGGGGATGGACCATAAATCCTCACACTTCACATGTGACATGTGCATAATGACTTCCTTCCAAAGGGTACAGTATAGAAAGGAGGGAAAAGTTTCGCTTTCCAGTTGAGAGGCTTAGGCTTAGCAAATACTACCTTAATCAGGTATCAAAGTCAACATCAAAAAGTGATAAGCCATGTTGATAGCATGTACCCTTGATATTGATGCAGGACTTTTCTTGGCCACTTTCCCTGCTGGAGACCTCCAGCTGGCAACATCTCTGCACAGGCCCACCTTGGGCCCAGTTTCACTGCTGGAGACACCTGGTCTACTCAGACCACCAGGCTATACCTGACTTGCACTCCAGTGCAAATCCCGTGGCCACTGCAACTGCATGCTCAGCCCCCGTGTTTAATGGGTCCCAAGTTCCTGTCCCATGTCCAAGAAGAATAAGGTTACACTGACAATTGAAGGGTAAGGAGGGTGGAGAATAGTATTGAGCAACAAAACAGCTCTCAGCAGAGAGAGGATGCGAGGTTGGTCTCACTCTCTGTGTGCCTGAGCCCAGGGCTTTTATGGGCTCAGAATGGGAAGTGCATGCTGATTGGTTTGTGAGTATGCAAAAAAAAGGCTAAAACAAAGGTACCATTCAAAGGTGGGCTTGACAGTGTAAAAAACAAATCAGGGAAGGCTAGGAATATGTAAAATAGGTGAAGGGTGAAGATCAATCAGAGGAAAGCAAGCTTAATGGGAAGAGAGGTTCTCAGTCTGGTCTGTGGATTTGACTCATAGGTTGGCTTTCAGGCTTTAAACTGTCTTTAGCTTGAAGGTCAGGGTTCACTGTGGACCCTCCTCTATCTGTGGATACATTTTTCTGCCTCCTGCCACTACCAATATGATATGATGTGAACAGCACTTTACCTCTGTAGTCTTCCTCCTAAAATTCTATAACTCCAGTCTAATAAGAAGAAGAACATCAGACAAATCACAATTGAGGAGCAGTCTACAAAATTCCTGACTGCTACTCCTCAAAACTTTCAAGATCATAAAAAAATAAAGTAAATTTAAGAAAACATAACAAAGTAAGTGTGATATGGCATCCTGGAACTCTAACAGGACATTAGGAAACAACTAAAATAATCCAAATAAAATATAACAATAATAATATATCAACCAATTTTTTTGTTAGTTGTGACAAACATGCACACTAACATAATACATTAACAACAGGAGGAATTGGATGTGAAGTATATGAGCATCCTCTGTACTATCTTTGTAGTTTTTCTGCAAAAGTAAAACTATTCTAAAATTAGAAGTATATTTAAAAGAAAAGCAATTTTGGAAGGAAATTGGTCCTATTTTGACATCATAGAGTTGCTGTACCAATCCTGGATTGCCTGTCATTGGACTTATTGCATCATGTAAATTCTTATGTTTTTAAAGTACTTTGATATAATATTCTAATTCTCCCTGTCAGAGCAAAACAATGATAAATGAATAGACTGAGTCTCGGAGGTGTGAGAAGAGAATGGCAGGACTGAAAAGAGGGAAGAGGCATAGAAAAGACTAAGTTTTTTTCATAAGCAAGGCCATTATCTCATTTGCCCAGATTCTAATGTCATAATTATGAGAGCAGCTACACTTTTTTTTTTAAACTGAAAGTAGTCATTTCCCACGGTTAAAGAAAAACTCTAACTGTTGTGTGTTGTATGATTAAACATGATATGAAAAAACATGAAGATTATAATCTAGAGACATTAGGAGGTAGCAAATGGGGTTTGCTGGAGACAAGGAGATGAACAAAACTGGTACAGTAATTAGGGGAAAATGTTTAAGATATGCTGCAAAAGGAGGATAATTGCATGTAAAAGTTCACGGCACCTTAGTCAAGGATACCTGGTGTTGACATGTGAACCTCAGAGAATTATTCTTGTTTGTCAAGCTTGAAGCCCTTACTATCTGCAAAGCAAAGGAGGTGATGAATCCTGCTCTTTGTCTTTGAGTTATTAAGCATCTCTAAACAGGAGCCACAGAGGCCCAGTTCATGAGTGGATGTCTCATGAAACTCTCCAGAAAGGATCTAGGCCCCTCTTGTTAACTGTTTGGGTGGTTCAACCAAGGTCAAGAATGCCACATCCAAATCATCACTTAAGCAAAGAAATGGGCTTAAGTTAGAAACAAGATACCTCTATCTGAAGGAAAGTATAATCAGTAAAAGAGAAACACAACAAGATCAGAAGTAGAAAAGCAGAATGTGGTAATCAAGTGAAGCTTGAGGTAACCCCAGCAGTGAGGGTGTGGTAAAGCAGAGGGATCATGATTTTTTTTTCCGGGCAAATAAGAAAGAACACCCAAAACCAGATCCCTGCAAAGAGTTCGTATCTGTTTGCTTTCAGTTATACTTCACCTTCTAGAAGCCTGTGAAGATCATTCCCACATCATCTCCATAAGATTTTAAAGGGGTGGATATGGAGGGACAATTGTGGTTCCAAATTTTGATACCCCAGGAATGGAAGAGGTTCTAGGAAAAAACTTCGTATTTTATTTCCTTTCTCAGAAAGCCCCATGTCTCATTTCATAAATTATAAACTTGGCATTATATATTTAATTGTAATGTCTTCCTCGGCCTATGTAAAGTTCAATCTGAAACAATTTCAGAGTGTTTCATTTTAATGACTGAAATGTGTATTCAATTCCTATAAAAATCCTAAGCTCCATTCCAAATGTAGTTGACATTCTCCAGCACGTCATTTAAATTTCTCTGAGTAATTTTGTGCCTTCTGTGAGACAATGATAATACATTGCCTCAAGGCATTTTGCATATTTTGTTGATTTTAACATTTAAAGTCCTGGTGGTTTCTACACTCTCATTATGCCCCTGTTCATGTCCCAAATTTCCCTTCACTCCTTGCTAAGAAGCAGTGAGAAGGTTTAAATAATTTGTGTGATTTTTAAAAAGCAATTTCTCTGGGATGGGTACAAATGAGGGTCTGAGATGGAAATACTGATGAAGATATCAGAATTCAGGGAAACTTGTTCTGCTTATGATGACTATGAGCAAAAATAATGGGATCATTCTACCTATGATGCAGATGTCCTAAAAATAAAATGGAAGCCAAGGACTACAATTGCTTTAAGCATTTAGGGAAAGAAATAAATTAAAAATTAATTTTAACTTTTCAAAGGTAAACTCTGTTGAGTAGAGAAGAAATATTTGGATGAAAACAGCAAACAAGAATATGCTAATTTGACCCAAAGGCAGTGCCAAGAGCTATTATAGCTATCACATTTTTCTAGAGAGTTCTATTCCAATGTACTAGTCTGAAAAGGAAGGCCCTAGCTCATGTCTGCTTATTACTTATATATGATATATTTTACTTTATATATTTTATATAATATCTAGGTGATAACTGCACTATCTGGTCTATAATATGTAGACTATGTTTCTAAATAGTAAGTATATAGAAGGGAGACATTATGATATACGATATGAGTGGGTTCAAATCCTATCTCATCTTCAATAAATATGTATCTACCTTAAGAAGTCATAGTGAGAATAAAATGGATAATACATTTACACTCCTTAAGATGTGGTGTTAAATAAAGATTAGTCATTTTTGCCGTCCTTAATGATTATTACCACTGGCCAGTAAAAGTCATGCAGTTCAGGTAAGATATGCTAGTCATTTTTATATACTATTAATAAGCCATTTAAACCACCCTCAATTGTAATCATTACCATTTCTATGAAAAAAAATTGAGCTTCAGAGACAAATTACTTTTCCATTTCTAGCAAATAACTGATACAGTCAGATTTAACTCATATCTGGCTCATTCCAAACCTCATTCCCTTTCTACTATGTCATTGCTTCTTCAAAAACAATACAATTGAACATAAACAGGAAACAGCACACATATTCACCTTATTAGGGTTGCCAAATTTGGTGAGTAAAAATAAAAATTGTTGTCTGGCCCCGGTGGCTCACACCTATAATCCCAGCACTTTTGGGAGGCCGATCACTTGAGTTCAGGATTTCGAGACCAGGCTGGCCAAAATGGTGAAACCCCATCTCTATTAAAAACACAGAAATTAGTCAGGCTCATGACTGTAGTCCCAATTATTTGGGAGGTTGAGGCAGGAGAATGGCTTGAATCCGGGAGGCGGAGGTTGCCTTGAGCCAAGATCATGCCAATACACTCCAGCCTGGGCAACAAAGCAAGACTCTGTCTCAAAAACAAAATAAAAAAATAAAATTTAATCATTTATCTAAAATTCAAATTTAACTAGATATCTTATATTTATTTGGCAACTCTACATCTCAAAATATTTTTAGCTTTTAACCCTAGTTGCTTTCTTGCTAACAGTTGAAAATCAGGGATCTCACTTTTTGTCATTTGTTAGATGAAATTTAGTTGAGGAAGGAATCTTGTTCTTTATTAGACATCTCCCACTCATAGACTCACAGATTAATACCCAGGCAGATCAAAAGTGCTCCTTGGAGACTCTGCTTCGTTCATGTTTTTGTCTCCCAACACAGTATATAACATATATGGCCACTCAAAAAACTGCCCATGGAATGAAAACTGTCGTCAAGTGTTCTTAGGAGTACTTGGGCAGGGAAGATTTGTGTGGCAAGAAAACATTTAGCACATGGTGTGCACGGCAAATATGAAGCAGCAAGAGCTTTGTGTAGCTCTTTGGCAACTTGAAATTAATACTCTCCTTTCTTCTGCAACCAGAATAAACTTCAAATTCACCTGTCCAAGCCCTATATAATTACATTTACTACTCTTACTGAGTTACAGCTCAAAACAGAGAGAAGAGACTAATACTATTATATCTGGAATGTTGAACTATAAATTGGTTCAAAACTCTGTTGTAGTAGAAATCATCATCATCATCATCATCATCACGTTATATCTAGTTGCTCATTGCACCATCTTTTCAATTCCATTCAGTGAGAAAATTATAAAATAAGAAAACCTTTTGTAAAAGGCAAAGGAAGCCCTGCTTAAGGTTTTGTCACAGGGAAGGGCAATCGAGTCTCTAAAATAAAATAATCACAAGAAACAGAAGTGGTGGTTTGGCTTGAAGGAAAAGAAAATGAAATCGTTTTTGATCTGTGAACTGGAAAAACTCGAACAAGAGCTGACAAGAATAGACTCACACTCTGGGAGAGTAAATGCATCTAAAGAGCCGCAGTCCTCACAGCCCTGGCCAGTTTTTGCCTGGAGTTCTTTGACAGACTATCTCTGCAGGGGTGGGCTTATCTTTTCTCATGATGCTGGGAATATCTGCACTAGTAGCCATCAGAATAGCAGAAGTGGGTTAATCCAACCAAACTCTCTGAGCTTGACCATCAGCAATGGTATTTACTGCGAGCAATTCTTCTGCCTTATATGATCTTACGCAATTTACTTACCATCTCTGTGCCCCCATTTCCTCATCTGTAAAATGGGGATAATAATGGTACCTATGTCAGGTCTGTTGTATAAGCTAAGGTACTCAAATGCTCACTGTTATTATCACCTGTTTTCACGGTATACACCATCTTATGCAATGACAACGCTTTAGTATCATAATTTTAAAAAATGCTTTAGCCTTTTGAACCTAAAGCAGTTTTGGCCTTGAACTTCCCTGATTCCATACTGAGGAAGTGGGAGGGGATTTCTCTCTTTGAAGCCCCATCTCTCCTGGGTTGTAGGAGGAAACAGTGTTTTCAGCCTTTCCTCTGTTTCTCACACCAATTCTCAGGCCCAGTGACATAGAGAATGCCAGAGCTCCTCAGCAAACTGACAGTATGGTGGGTGCAGGGCATTCCCCAACTTCAGAATACGCACTTGGGTGTAAATACCAGCTCTGAGATCTGGGGGTACACAGGATGGCTACACATGAAGATTCCTGGCCACGTAAAGGGAGTTCTTGATAAGGTTAGGCACCTGTTAAACCACTAAGCTTTAATCATATCCCCATGTGTAACATACTCCTCACCCAATGATGCAGGCACAGAAAAATAAATAGTAGCATCAAATATTTATTCAGAAAGGAGCAGAAGTTCTTTTTTATGAAGGGCAAAAAGAGGAGCATTGCTGGGGTCAAGAGAGGAGAACAATATATATTTTCCTATGGACCACTGATAATGAATGTCTCCTATATGTTACACTGTGATCAAGGAAAAAAGGAAAAAACCTCTGCAAGTTCTTTTGCAGTACCAGATCCATTTTTTTCTTATATTGTGAAAGCTATAAATAGATTATTTTATGTTTTAATCATGTAATATAGCATGTTTTAAATTTTTAGCAACTCTTAATTATGGATAGAGACAGGAATTTAATAATAGAATAGCAATGTGTGACATTTGATTTTTTTTAAAGAAATATAGAAAGGTATCTTTACCCTTTGAGATTTTATTTGCTTAAATTCCAAAGAATTTATTTTGAAAAATGTAAGACTAGAAAAACAAAAAATAATCCTATATATGTTCATTATTTCCTTCCTCCTGATGAGTCATCTTGTTTTCATTTTTCTGACTCACTATTTCTGGGAGTGTTGTGATCCTAAGGCAAATAACTCTCATGTTTTTTGGTTTTTAACCCACAGTCTCCTGGTTAAAGCACATTTACAGCTGTTTATTTTCTTCTTTTCCCCCATCAGCTCTCAACACAAATATAGCAGTTACAATTGATAAAATTACAGTACGCTCTGCCCTTTTCAACACTTTCAGAAATACATTTAGTGGTATGTTTCTGGATGGCAGAACAACGTCAGTGCATTTATCCAGCTGCCTTTCTACTAAATTGTAGATGGACTCAGAGTGTTTGATGTATACTGTGGATTATGCGTGCTGTCCTCAACTCTTCCGAGAATGGGTTATACCCCAAAAGCTATACGTGTGAATTCATCATACTTTATTTATAGTGGGAAATGTATAATCTCAGAATACTGTAGAGGAAGCATAATCTCTGGAGATTATCATGGCTAGAATTTTCTCTCTGAAAAACAAAGCAGGGTGGACGCGGTGGCACACGCCTGCCCAGCACCTTGGGAGGCAGAGGCAAAAGGATCACAAGGTCAAGAGATCTAGATCATTCTGGCCAACATGGTGAAACCCCATCTCTACTAAAAATGGAAAAATTAGCTAGATATGGTGGTGCATGCCTGTAGTCCCAGCTACTCAGGAGGCTAAGGCAGGAGAATCGCTTGAACCTGGGAGGCGGAGGTTGCAGTGAGCTGAGACCGCACCACTGCACTCCAGCCTGGCAACGGAGTGAGACTCTGTCTCAAAAAAAAAAAAAAAAGAAAAACAAACAAAGCAAACAAACAAGATTATAGTAACCTCTTTCTTTCAGAAAAGATATTGTAAGTTTTTCTAGGAACAAATAAATAAAAGCATATCAGATTAGACTTCCGTGTTCACTTCTGTCACATAGACAAGCTGTGTGATAGCACAGCTTAGGGCAGACCAGTTATTCCACTGAGAACAACTAGAATCGCCTGGATTAAATAAATAAGTAATATATTTTTTGAAGGCTTTGGAGAACTGCTAAGACACATAGAACTTGACTATCTCAGATACTGGAAAGAAGGAAAATAGGTATTTCCTTCAGGGCATTTGCCAAATTTTGGAGCACAATGAGAGGCTGACTGGGAAGAGGCAGAGAACCTAAAACACTTTTGAAAATATCCAAGTGCTAGAGAGACAAAATTTGGAGTTCAGGACTGCCAAAAACTAACACTTATAATTAACAGATAGGTTTTTCATTGTAGAGCCCACTTTTTCCACATCACAATGGCTAAACTGAAAAAGACACAATACCAAGCATTGGTGAGTATGCAGAGTGACTGAAACTCACATGCTGCTCAGGGGTGTTTGAAGTATTACAGCCACTTTGCAAATCTGTTTGGCCCTCATTATTTACTAATGGCAAACATGCATATTCCACTCCTGGGTATATACTCAGTGTAACCCTTAGCAGAAACGACTACATATGGTTATGAAAAGACATGTACTCTAGTGCATAGCAATGCTATTCTTAATAGACAAAAAGCAAGAAACGATCCAAATGTTCATCACAACAGAATGGACAAGTTACATTATATTTATCCAAGAAATCCTATGAGGAATGAGGAGGAATGAACTACTTCAAGATGCAATAGCACAGCTTACCTTCAGTAACATTGTTGATTGAAAGAAGCCAACAAAAAGGAATTTCTCCTATTTGATTTTATTTATATAAAGCTCAAAAACAGGCAAAAGTAAGCTATGCTGTTAGAAATTAGGATAATAGTTACCTTAGGGAGAGTAATGACTAGAAGCGGTCGTGAATGAAGTTCTGGGATGTTGCCAGCATTCTACTTCTGATCAGGTTGCTGGTCACATGGTTTTTTTTTTTCTCTTCATGAAAATTTATTGACCTATACATTTATAATTTCTAAATATTCTATATGTACACTATACTTTAATTAATAATCACTTTAAAAATAAGAACTTGCCCCTATAGTTTAATGGGTTTTTCCTCCAGACACTTTATCGAGTTTCTACAGTGAAGAGCCAAAAAATATTCCATCCTGGTTCTAATATGGGGAGGAAAAAATGTAACCATTAGAAATACACTTAGGGTACTCTTTTTAACAAAGACATACTCCCCAGCAAGGGAAAAGACTTTCCTAGAGCCTTATCCCAGCTAGGAGGAAGGGAATTTATCCGAATCCAGCTCCTTCTAGTCTTCCTGTTCCACTTAAGTGAGAAAAAGAAAAGCCAAGAAACATTGGTGAAGGGCAAAGCCCAGGGACACAGTTTGACTGAAAGTCTGAGATTTAATCATAAGATTATAGTCCCCTTCCCCTCACTCACACCTTATTGCCACACCAACAGAACTTCAGTATGGCCACAACAGATTACAGCAGAAAGAGCTGCAATGTGCAGATCCTGTCTAAGGACGAGCTCTTAGGGAGGCTCCGAAACAACAGGGATATAAAAACGAGGACATAGGAGGAATCTAAAGATGTGGCACCTACAACTATAGTAAACACCAAACACAGCTCAACTCCTAGCCAGAAC
Source organism: Cacajao melanocephalus (assembly GCA_963573385.1). NCBI lineage: Eukaryota > Metazoa > Chordata > Mammalia > Primates > Pitheciidae > Cacajao > Cacajao melanocephalus. The sequence goes on along the minus strand of CAUYLG010055198.1, from coordinate 79,245 downwards.
AACAGAGAGCCTCACAATAAAGTCCCATTTCCCTCAGTTCCTATTACTTCATATTAGACTTTCAACAAAATATCACAAAGCATGCTAAGAAGCAAGAAAATTATGCTATATATTGTTATGTTATATTATGAATTAAGTTATGTACATAGTATAAACCATCTCCTGAAAAACTGAGTTAATTTACCCAACTTAAGATAGTGTTTCTTCATTGAGTATAAGGCTTAGTTACCTGTTGGAGTTATAAATAGTACTAAACTTTTGGAAGCTGTACTACTGAATTTAATGAACACATTTTCTGCTGACATGCTGAATAAAATATTCTCTACCTCCCATCTCTGCTCAAATGTCACCTCATCAGCGAGTTCTTCCATCACTTAAAATAGCAGCACTTCTCCAAAGTTTTGACCCACCCTCCCTGCTTTATTTTTCTCCCTAGCGTGTGTCTTTGATATATTCTTACCATTATGTTTTATTAGTTGTCTCTCTCCTCTAAAATGTAAGATTCAGGGACCTATCTTTTTAAATTCATTAGTCCTCCCAAAGTTCTCACAACAGTTGAGTGTTTTGTAAATATATGTTAACTAGATGAATTAATAGATATGGGTATCTATCAAAGGATATGTTTAGTTAAGTAAATACACCATATAATACAATGGTAGCTATCACTGAGTTCTTACTGTGTTGTAAAAACTGTGCTGAACATCTATGGATTTTGCATGGATTATTTTGTTTAAGCTTCACAACAACATAGATACTACTATTGTTCCTTTTATAAAAAATGAGAAAATTAAAGAAAAAGATTAAATTATCCAATGTCCTCCTCAGATAAACTGAACCTTTCTCGATTTCTCATAATTTTGGCTAAATTACCAATACAGTTATCAAAGTTATAAACTATAAATGATAAGAACCCACTCATTCTAAAGCAGGGCCAATATACACATCTCTGTAAAACTTCACGGAATGTGTATCAGTCTTACCATCAGTATTAGTCCATTTCCACGCAGTTGATAAAAATACACCGAGACTGGGGAATTTACTAAAGAAAGAGGTTTAACGGACTTACAGTTCTGCGTGGCTAGGGAGGCCTCACGATCATGGTGGAAGGCAAGGAGGAGCAAAAGTCACGTCTTACGTAGATAGAAGCAGGCAAAGAGGAAGAGCTTGCACAGGGAAGCGCCCCTTATAAAAACTATCAGATCTCGCGAGACTTATCACTATCACAAGAACAGCGTAGAAAAGACTTGATCCCGTGATTCAATTACCTCCTACCTGGTCCCTCCCACAACAAGTGGAAATTCAAGATGAGATTTAGGTGGGGACACAGCTGAACCATATCACCATCATCAGACCATCACCTACATTCAAAGTATATAAAGGGAAGACTAGGAATGTGGAAAGTAAAGTGCTGAGTTGTCTTTTCAGGTAGTCATTAGTAGATTGGTGGAGAGGACTGTGGTTTTTCCCATCTTCCCTATTCCTTTCCCCAACCCCCTTTCAAGGGTTATGCTGCCCAAGAGAACAATCCAGAGATGACGCATCTTTCTCCTATACTTGCTGATCGTCAGAAACTCACAGACCAGCTGTAGCTCATTGCACCAAGATGAAGTGCAGTGAGAGAATTCTCAGTAGCTTCATTGGTGTCCTCTGAAGTTTGGGAGCGTGCATGACCATAGAACCAGACATCTGCCTCCCACTGCAGAATGCTGGAGTTAAACTGTTAGCTGAAGCGGCCGCTGATGGCAGGACTTGAAGACGGGAAGCCATACTTGGCTACCATTTTCAACAATTTGCCATGACAGAGCCAGGCTTAATCCATTTTGAAGGCCTCTATTTATGAAGGTGGACTGCTGGGTTAATGGAAGGTCAGCAGGTAGAGACCACAGAAAAAAACTCCCAGGTGTTGGATCTAAGATAGGCATGACCAGAAGTCAGCCAGAGAAGACATCATCAGTATCAGACAACCGTGCTGTGCCGAAGTCCCCACAAGTCCTCCAAGGATCTAAACGCGATACAACCTCGCATCTGGATGTCTCCCCCAGTGCAGGTGTTGACAGCCTATTGGTTATTGGTAGCCAAGGGAAAATAAAATAGCAGGACCAAAGAGGTAAAAATAAGTAAATAAAACGTTTACACCCTTGTTTTTAATCCCTTCTCTCCATTATACTGCTTCAGATTTCCTTTAAGTCAGGTAGGAAGGAGGGAGGATAAATGAATGGGCCCTCTACCAATGCAAGGCCACAAGCACCACACTCAGCATGAGGTGGGATAGAGAAGATAGTTGCTTTTAACTAAATTAATATTTAAATCATGTTGTTGCAGTCTCGTCTGGAAGGTATACAGCTCTTTTTAAAAACTCTTTTAATTGAAAGTTATTAGAAATCTAAGCAACCCGTTCTAGATATTACATGATCAAGGGATGAAGAGGACAAGATCCAAACAAACATGTTGAAAGTGAGGGCAGAAAAAATTTTCTCTCTTTTACCCTAACATTAAATTATCCTGTAAACAAGTTATAATGATGATACTCATACTATATAGACCTTAACACATAATAAAATGAATAATTAAAAATGAATATGAAATAATCCTCATGATCTTTAAAAACACCAAAGCATTGCAAAATCTGAACTGGAAAGTCCAGTTTTCTAGCTTGGTACCAAGGGTCTAGATTTCTGGTGTCAGTCCTGGCATAAATAAACTATTTTGGACACAGGCTCCACACTTAATCTCAATTTTGCATCTGCTTCAATAGTTATATATGAAATCTGAAATATACAGCAAAGAACAACTTAATATGGCAGACACAGTTAATATCATACCTATCTGTTAGGAAACCATAAGATTACCAAGATTGTATATGAAGGTACACTAAAACACCTTCATAAATACAAAATAGTGTTATGCCAGTCTGGTAAAAAATATTGTGTTTAACTTTTTAATTCTCACAACAAACTCCTGAAGTAGGTTCATTGTTATTCCCATTTTACAGATGTAGAAACTGAGGCATGGAGAGATTAAGAAAACTGTTATCAGCTAGTAGGTGACAGACAAGATTCAGTCTATGCTTCCTCTTATATTTATGCAAATGAGATATCTTAAGTGGCAAAACAAAACTAGCCCAAATTCTTCAAAAGTTGAGATGAAATTATAAGAGAGTTACTCCCTTGTGTTTCCTTAAGAGCCCAAGACTCCTAATGCCAGAGGTGTCAGTTTTGAAAAATTTCCTCGGCCCAAAGTTGATTATAACATTATCATAAAATTCTCAATGCCTGTCTCTTCTGAGTTTTCAAACACAGTTTGGTGGGCAGGGATTCCTTTAAAGTCAAATTTAGCTGGAGGGAATATATTAATCATTAATGTTTGGACTGGCCCCAAGGGCTTGGTTTTTCTGTTCTTTTATCTTTATACTTACTTCTTATAATACGAATTTTACAAGAATACATATTTCTGCATATTTTTCTTATTCAAAAGCTTGAATATATATTGTGTCATGTTTTTGATTATTACTTTCGGAACACTGCAGCTGATAAAAATGTTAAGTGTTCAGAACTAATGCATTAGCTCCCTAAGCTGCTAGGAGTGTTACTGCCAATGGCTCCCAGTTGTGTTTATCTCTAGGAATTGTCCTTGGTTGAAATAAGCTGCCTCAATCAAGATTAAGACATTTCCTTGAAGGCTGCTTGTATTTAATGAGTAGTCAGAGGTGTGGTACAAAGATCTTGATCCCCTGACTCCATAGAGAAAATCATGAAGGAAGCTCCACAGGATCGGTTGAAGCCTCTGGTGCAATTTGTCGCAGTTTAATTTTATCTTCTGCCCAGTCTTGCCTCCCTCATCCCTTACTTGTGTTGATCTCTAGTAAAGGCACTCAAAATAAATCTATACCTAAATCCTAGAGTCCTGGAGTCTGTTTTCTCGGGAATCTAACATAAGAGAGTTGGGTTCTGGGAATGTTCCTAGGAAGCAAACCCCAGAAATGTGATTTTAGAGCTAGATTTGCTGTGGGTCATATGGTAATAAGGACACCATCACTGGAGGTAGACAAAGCACTCATAGCCTCTGGCATGTATTTGCAGGGCAATTAAAACTTATACCAGTGATGAATGAGGATGAGATACTAGTGAAATGTGATGCACTGGCAGGTGTAATATGTTAGGATTTTTAGATACTTGGGGGGAGTAATAATTATAAGAATGACAGGATCAGATGGTTACTGATGAGACAAATGGCATATTGGAAAAAGACAGTGGAAAGATGAAGGTGATTAATCACCAACATAAGGTAAAATGGTAAAGCCCAAGAGTTTCCTTGACATCACATAGAGGCTCTCATTTCCATCAGCTACAGAGTAGAAAAGGCTGAGCATGAGACCCAGGAATTAATTATAAGAGAACCTGCTTCAGAGCAGGTTGCATTCTCAACTGTGGCAGGTCTGATATGCCAAGGTCAGAGCACCAATTGAGAGAGAGTGGGACCCTGAAACTTGGAATGAGAACTCCTGGGACAACGTACTAAAGGATCCTAAATTTCAATAATCCTCTGGACTCCTAGGCTGCAGAAATGTCTCACTTCTCACCTTTAATAACCATCGCTCTCCCCTTATTTTGAAGACAATGTGTAGATGTTTGATTGAGAGACACCAGTTTCTCTACTCAAGATATAGCACCACTTTCTCTACTGACTGCTAGAAAAGTAACTGGGATTGGGTTATAACCCAATCCATAATTCCTAGCCATAACCAGGCCAGGAAAGTGCAGGGCCTTCTAAGGGAAGAAAGTCATTATATACCAAAGGTACCAAAGGACCTAGGCAACATGTATGGGTAGTAGTTGAGAGATTATATATGAGCCTGAATCTTGAGAGTGCTATAACAAGAGGAATGGAATGCGAAACTGGGCAAGGATGTTTATCATATGTGATCACTCTCCAACATAATATTTAATACACTGGCACGAACCCTGGAAGACGGTACTTTTATGCTGCTAGAGTGGCCTTAGGATGCTTGGATGCTTGGAAAAAGTGGTAACCCACACTAAGTGATGCAGAAATTATGAAACTATCAGAACGAATGGTGAAGGAAAGAATTAAAGAGCTAAAAATACCGTGTTAAGTTCATAGTCTATTCTGATAATAAGTTACAATTCACTACTCAGTTTCCAGACCTAAGCTAGTTCTTAGATCTGGAACCACTAACTGAAGGACAGGCTGACTGACAATGAGAAAGGAACCTGCAGCACCATGGCAGGCAGATAGATAACAATTTCCCCAGTCCCTCTCCAGAGGGAACCACTACCATTTGCTCAAGTAACTGTGCATTGAATAAAGGAGAATACTCAAATATTTAGAGGACTGCAGAAAGTATCCACATTCCCTACCCTTATTAAATTGATGGGTATGGGAGTAAGATGATAAATGTAGTCCTGTCCCGGATCCAACTAGAGTGAGATCATTTATTCCATGAACACATCCTGTAGTCATTCTCTAGTCTCCAAGTGTCTGATTCAAATGGATGTCTTGGTGACTGGCAAAATCTCCACATTGGTTTCTTGATCTATAAGATAAGAACTATGTGTAGTGAGGTAAATCAAGGGAATTCTCTGAAATTTCCTCACAAGAGAGTAAGTCAAGACTAATATTGCCCAACTCAATGAATGTACTAAAACACATTGAATTATGCAGTTTAAATCGATGAATTGTATGATATGTTAATTATATCTCATTAAAATGTTTAAAATTGCAATTTGGGGAAATGGCATACATTAATGTTACCTTTAGACACCTAGAAGATGCATCTTTTCATATCTCTATTTCATTTACCAATCTGGCACTTACAGATACCAGATACATCCTCTAGGTAACAGTGGTTACTGAAAACTCAATGAAATAGCAACTCCAATTAAAATCGGCATTTCAGATATATCATCTTTACTAGCACAAATTAACATGGACTTGGGAACGTGATATATAGCCACTGACCTAGCAGATTTGTTCTTTTCATTTCTATCAGGAAAGAGGATCTGAAGTAGTTTACATCCACGTGAGATAAACAATAGCATATAATTATGATCTTGCCCTAGAGCTACAGTATTTCTGACACCCTGTTGTAATATAGCTGGAAGCAACCTGCACATTTGGACATTTTCCCAAAAAAATCAGATAAATTTAATTCAATGCAAAAGTGCTAATTACACCTGATGAACAAGAAATGGCAAATACATTGTAGGCTTTGATAAGAATCATTTCTGATGGTGGCAGAGAAACTCTGCAAAGCATCAGTGACGTGCAACATTGGTAAAGATTTTAAGAGTTCCAGAGGCAGGGATTGGTTGGAATCCTGTCATAACCATCATTTTGAAGAAAAAAAAAAGTTCAGTTGTCTGGGCAAGACTGAGACATACAAATATAAAGAACAAAGAACTGTCCAAATTAGAGAACAAAGAATTGCATTTTGAGCCGCTAAAGTAGAGGGATGTGTAATGCCTAGCAGAACTCTTCCAATTCTGGAGGCAGTATATACGCCACGCTTGGGAAAACTATATCAGCCCATTTGCTAACAAGGAAGGTTGCCGACTTTGAGTGGGGTCCAGAGCAGGAAAGGGTATTGCAACAGTTCCAAGCTGTAGTGCATACAAGCATTCCTGCTGCTTGGGATCTGTGACCTGGCAGACCCTCTTACATTAAAATTATCTGTGGTGGGAAATACACCATATGGCATTTAGGGTACCTCCAAGTAGAAGAGTAACAGGATGGGTTCTGTTTAGATGATGCTCAATCATCTAAACATGAGACAGCAATTCCATACTGTCTCATGTTTAGATGATTGAGCATCATTCTAAAAATAGATGTTGGTTTTCAACTGGGTACTGGTAGAAACGGTGCATGTGAACCTGGATGCACAGTGACAGAGCTACCTACCTTGAGTTGGGTTATCTCAGACCCACCAAGTCAAAGGGTCAAGCAGACCTAGGAGTAATCAATCCATTGTAAAACGGAATTGGTATCACTTGGAGTAAGCCAAAGTAGTGAAGTCAACTGCACAATGGAATAGTTCAGAAGTCTGTGCCATGACTACTGTTGCACGAGTGTCCATCTCTCATCAAACAGCTATAGTGAATGAGAAGTCTCTTACGGCCAGCTGACACAGGAGGCAGAGGGCCAAGCAAGGTTCACAAATTGGTTGGTTCAGCACAAGGGTGCACATTGACCGTAGATTTTCTACTGAGGGCCGACGTAGTGGTGGCCTTGAAAGACAATGGCTAGAGGGAATTATAGCACTTAGTAAAGTTTTGGGCAGTGCCTCTGGTCATGTACTTTGCATGAAAATATAAGTAGTCATACATGCATGGATTCACGGATAATGACCAGTGGGTTGGATATTTGTTTGGGGCCTTGGAATGAAAAAAAATTGTAAGATTGCAGACAAGGAGATTTGGGGAAGATATATGTGGGTAGAATTATTAGAAAAAGCACAGATTGTGACAATTTTTATATTGCATATTAATACTAGAGAATATTCACAGAAACCAAGTGGACAGAATTATATAGCCAATCAATGGTTACACAGCTTCTGTTCTTAGCCACTGCCAAAGGGCTAGGGTGACAGCCGCTGACAGGGGGCTGCAAGTTGAGTACATTGGATTTCATCTAGGCTGGAATAACCAGTGATTTGTGTTGACTGGATTCAAAAGCTATTCTGGGTATGGGTTACCTTTTCTGCTTGTATGGCTTTAACCAGTGCTATTCTCCAAAGGCTTACAGAGTTTTGATCCACCAACATGGATCCCACATACAGCAAATAAAATTAAAGGAACCATTTTAAAGCAAAGGAAGTTCAGCAGTGAGCTCATGGTCATAGGATTCACTGGTCCTCTTACATTCTATACTACCAGCTTGATGGAGTGAGAGTAGCTTATTAAAAGTACAGAGGCAGCACCAGCTTGAATGTACGGATGAGGCACCAGCTTGGATGATAGGACACTATCTTTCATGATGTGACACCACATTGATATTCACTATATTGTGTTGTGCTCCCAATATGTAAATACTCTGTAACAGGAACCAAGGGGTGCAAGTAAGAGTGGCCTCAATGATCATCAAGCTGAGTGACTTACTTGGAAGTTTCTGTTCTGTACCTTTAACTCTAAGCTTTTTTGTCTTTAGAGATTTTTTGTTCACAGAGAAGGAACACTCCCTCCTACCAAAGGACACAGTGAGAATCCCATTAAACATGAAGTCAAAGTTGACCTCTGGTCACTTTAGTCTCCTTATACTTAGAGCTCAGTGGGAAGGGAATGGTGTCCACACCTGGCAGGTACAATTGATCCTGATCTCCGGGGGCAGACAAAGCTGATGATGCACAATGTGGGCAGGGAAGGATTCATTTGGCATCCAACTGATGCTCTGGGTTATCTGTGGGTGCCCACTATTAACAGTAAATAGTCAAGTATAGCAGCTGTGCTTGAGAAATACATGGGGACTAGGAGCTCTTGCTCCTCGTGGATGAAGGTCTGTACCACCCAACCACGTGAGCCATCAAGACCAGCGGAGGAGCTAGATAAGGGTGAAGCAAATGTATATGATATACATCCTTGAATTTTGCCATGCACTGGATTTTGTAGTTTGTGCTGTGAATCTTCCCCTTGTATGTTTCCCTGGTAGTAGAGACCAAGCATAATATTGTAGGAGCTGCCTCCAGACAGGTTGAATTCACTAGATGATATGAAGTTAAAAGATCCAGAGACACACAGGAGTGAACTGTAGTGTATGCTATAGCATTACACCCAGAACTTTCTTTAGGATCATGCACCCATCAGTCACCTGCCGGAAATGTTGACTATTGACAGCACTTAACTGAATGTCCCTCCAGGTATCACCCATGGTTTGTGGAAGCTTCCTCATTTAAGGTTCTGTCCTTTGCCTCTGGGTAGCCTGTAGCCAATGACCGGTTCATGAAGGGATACAAAGGCCTGGCCTCTGCCTCAAGAGAGGCAACCCTGAAGAAGCACCCCAGCTCTGTTAGAACTGCCTGGTGATTAAACTCCTCCTTCTGCTCAATCCTGCTTCCCTCAAGCACATCAGCACATATGTTGTTCTCAGGATCACTCCCCAGTACACTGCCTGCATGCTAATCTCCATTTTAGGGTCTCTTTGTGGGGAAACTAACCTGCAACATTTGCCAACTGTGCTAGAATAATACTTCTTTTTTTTCTTACCTAGTCATTATAAAAATATACCTGATGTTATTCTTTCTTGGACAATAAATAGTCCTTTTAAACTCATCTTTAAATAATTCTTTCATGTCTCCTGAAAGTCTGGTGTCAATTTCACTGAGCCATCTTTTCTTTGCCTCTTTCTAAGATTGCCAGACCCAGTACCTGCAGGCACAGCTGAGGAGACCCGCCATTTACTCATCTACTGTTCAAAAGTGCCACAATCTAGTGCCTCTATTGCTACAGCAATGGCATCAAACCTTGCAACGGCCCCTTTTAATATGAAACAACTCAGTTTTTACTTTACCAAAGCCACCAATTTCCTGTACTTTCAAGCCTTTGTCTCACTTCAAGAACCACAAAACACAATCATTAACAAATGCTAACAGTATTTCTCAACCTTAATTCAAATTTGATGTTTCAGTTTAAGTTCTACCACAGAAAAAAGTCTCCAGAAAACTGCCTTATTTGGTTGCATGGATAACTTCTCATTGATAACAAAATAAAGTCCAAACTCCTGTCAATGTTAGGTCCTCTGTGCTTTGTCTTTAAATGAATCTCCATTCTGATCCTGCTAAACTGGTGGGTATTCAATTCATATCTTGTTCCTTTTTTGTAGTCCTCTCCTCTCTCACAACTCTTCCACCCATTAGTCAAGCCTTGTCTCTGATGTCATCTGTGATGAAGTTTTGTATGACCAACAGAGAGAAAAACAGAGTGGTGGGCCCCCATTGCTCATGGGAGAAAAACCATAATCCCTCCCACAGCTTGGAAGGTCCTGTATGGGACAGCTTCTCTGTCCAGCTCCAGCTTTCTCTGGAACATTGCTTTCTGAGCTTCAGTTCCATTCACATTTTTCTCTTTATCGCACATATGTTCTTCCTGCCAAAGGGTTATTTGGATGCCTTTCCTCATTCTTCTAACATTACTTCTGTCCTGGAAGCTCTAGTCTTTTGCAAGGGCTTCCTCATATTCGTTCAGATCTGATATCAGTTTTCCCTTCTTCAGGGAAACTTTACCTTATTTCCCAGAATAGGTAAGAATTCCATTATGTGCTCTCACAGAACACATAATTCTGCTCATAGCTGTAGCTATGTAGTAGTTACCCTGTATTTCTTACTGATTTAGTCAAGGTTTGGATAGAAAATCAGAAATAGGTACTTTAGGCCAGGCATGGTGGCTCACACTTGTAATCCCAGCAATTTAGGAGGCTGAGGCAGGTAGATCACTTGAACCCAGGACTGTGAGAACAACCTGGGCAACATGGCTAAACCCCATCTCTACAAATAATACGAACAATTAGTGGGGCATGGTGGCATGCACCTGTGGTCCCAGCAACTCAGGAGGCTGAGGTGGGAGGATTGCTTGAGCACAGGAGGTCAATGCTGCAGTGAGCCATGTTCATACCACTGCACTCCAGCCTGGGCAAAAGAGTGAGAACATGTCTCAAAAAAAAAAAAAAAAAAAGGACATACCAACTTTAGGTATATCAAGGAGGAAGGGACTAAATATAGGAATGTAAGGCTTACACAAGACTTGGGAAGGGTGAGAAGAGCAAAGCTTGGGAGGAAACTGACATCAGAATTCAGGAGCCCATAAAGTGCAGGAGTCACTTGTGATCTGGGCTGAGCCTCTGTAGTGAATTTCCAAGCTAATGACTACAAGCTGCTGGCAAAACCTCCTATGAGCCATCTGCCAAAGCCCATGCAGTTTTCTTACACGCCATTGGAGATGACTACCTTCTGCTTCTTTTCTTCCTTCTAAATCTCTTGTAAACCCCTCTCATTACCAGCATCTAATCTTCTGGTAGGCATTTTAAGCAATGTAGTTCCGAGGCTTCTAGAAAGGGTTTGACAAACATTTCTATAAAAAGCCAGATAGTCAATATTTCAGGCTTTGCTATTGTAGTGTATAAAGCACCTATAGACACTAAAATTTGAGTTTTGGATCATGATTATACATTACAAACTCCTATTTTTCATTTGATTCTTCCCCCAGATCATTTTAAAATGTAAAAAATATTCTTAACTTGTGATCAGGACAAAACAGGTAGCAGGTTAGACTTGGCCCATGGGCAGTTGTTTGCCCACCCTTCTTCCAGACCCGGTAAAAAAGAAGGGTGGAATGGTGCTGACATGTCAATCATGTCGTACCTAACTAAACAAAACTACAACTATTTCAGCATTTCAACGATGTCATAGGTGTGAGTTCAGGAAGAGGTAGTGAAGAGTAGGAGCAGATGCTAGAAGAATCTGAGCCACCATTCCTGAAATTTACTTGTGGTTTCTTGACCTCCTCAGACTCAGTCCTATATTAATATATATCAATTATAGTCAATCATGAAAAACTTGCACAAATCCCACTTTATAATTCTGTGGTTCAGACAGCACTCAGTTCTTTACGGCAGCTCCATTCCTATAGTCACTGGTGTTTCATACCATAGTCAGCTGCTCCTTTACACCCAGGGCAAAGTAGCAAACTAAAAGCAGCCTTACCAATGGAGGATAGTAGTTTGCAGAAGAGGAATTAGCCTTGTTCTAAAACCTTCGGGCTCTGCATTGTGATGTCATTATTGCTGGCAACAGACTTTCTCCCTCTCTGCTACAAATACTTCAAGTACAATTCACTCTGAGGGGTCACAGGTCTAAGTGATGGGTCAGCTTGCACAGAAGCCTGGACGTGCTGCATAACCTCACTTTTCTCTAAATATCTCTTGGAACAGATAGCTGTATAGGTTACCTGGTAGATGGACCAGAGCAGTATACCCAAATGTGGTATTTGTTGCGTCCCAATTTCAATGGTACGTGCTGAATGCTACAGCTCTTTTCTCTGTGGGCTCTGCAAAGTGAGACAACTTGTCTCTCACTTGAAAAAGAATATTCTATCATTTTCACAGCACCGTCACACTAGAAACCTCATATTATCACAAGTCTATGAACTTTCACATAGTTTGTCTCCTTTACTTGGTCATGTGTTTTTCTTCCTAACTCATCGGGTTAGTTTCTTCCTGATGACATGCTAAAATTAATATGCTCCAACATGGTATTCTGTTGGGTATCAAGACAATCAAGATCCCTCTAGACCAGGAAGCAGCTTTTCAAAGTACGTGTCTGCAACAATAAAGTAAGGAGCTTCCACCAGAATATAAATCAATGCACTACTTCTTGATCAAAAAAGTCTTTCTGAGAAAAAATTATCAGCTGAGCCAAACGGTGTGCTTAGTGGTATAGTTCACATTCTGGTGCAAACTTCCTAATTCACTGGGGACAAATAAGAAACATGGACCAGAATACAGTTCACAGATGACACTTTGAGGATCACCGCTCTAGTCCAGACCTCAACAAGACAGAGATCAGATATCGTCTTGATAAAAGACAGCAAAGTTGTACTGGTGACCCTCTGGGCAAAGGTGAGGTGTTGTAGGTTATATTTACTGATGGAAACTAAAAGGGAAGCATTTGCTAGGTCAGTAGGTTCATATTGCATGCCAGAGGCTGATGTGTTTTAGCAAAGGTACCAGCCATTTCTTGCTTCAGATTTCCAGGTTTCCATTTCCCCAGGGCAAAAACTCTGTCTGTGCAACTCATCAAATGTGTAAGTGACTCAACTCCATATATGATTTGATGAACTGTGTTTTAGGGGAACTTCTGGAACCAATTATAGTACAAGTCAAGAGATAGGCAGGAAATTGATGGCATACTCAAATAGTTAACTGAAGGAAGGATATGTTTACTTTTTCAAAAAGACTATTCACAGTAGTACTAGAAAGGCTAGGGGGACCAATAAGGGTTGGTAAAGCACCTAGGAAGTAACAAAAGCTAGAAGTTATTATCATCCCTGGGCCTGAAAGGGGACAAGTATAAAGCGGTATTACTGGAAACTGGAGAGCGGAAGCTATGGAGCAAATGGCTGCCTCCCAGGACATTGGTAGAGGAATTTCAGCCATTATAAAAAATGTGGACCAGTATGGGGAATGTACCACTTCCGTTTCCTCCCACCAGCTGGTCTTTTGTTGGTGCCTTGCCTTGGCCAAACCCAACTCTAAGGCAGACAGCAAGGGACCCCAGGCAATGCAGTTCCAAGAGGTTAGCCTCCCATGACAGACAGCCAAGTGGAGAATGCAGAAACTGATGCTTAAGAGGCGAATAGAGAATAACATTCATTTATTCATAAGAGAAAATTTTGATAAAATAGGTTATATGTCAACAATCAAATATCATACAGCAATTTTTTAAATGAACTAGATTTCCAATGTAAATAAATTTCAAAAACATCATAAGAGAAAAACAGCAAGCAGCAGCAGGATACTCACAGTCTAACATTTACATAACATTTAAAATCCAGTAAAACCATATTTTATGGATATATAAATATGAAGGAAAAAGATGTTCTTGCAGCTGGGAATGTAGTTCTGTATACATTACTGTTATGGGTTGAATATATCTGAAAATATCCCCATTCTATCCTCACACTTGAATAATTTGGCTGGGTGTGTTATATATTGCTGCATGTTGTGGGTTGGGCTGTGTCCTCCAAAAATATATGTTGTCTGAATCCTCAGTACCTTAGAAGGTGACCTTATTTGGAAATAGAGCCATTGCATATACTATTAATTAAGTTAAAATGAGGTCATACAATAGGTGGTCCCTTAATCTAATATGGCTATTATCATAAGAGAAGAAGAGACATTGGGAGAACAGCGTGTGAAGATGGGGCAGAGATTGGCGTGACATGGCTACAAACCGGGAATGCTAAGGGTTGGAAGCTAGAAAGAGGCAAGGAAAGATTCTCCCCCTACAGGTTTCGGAAGAGAAATGACCTTGCCAAGGCCTTGATTTCAAACTTCTAGCCTCTAAGAAATGAAAAAATAAATTTCTGTTGTTTTAAGCCACCCAGTCTGCAGTAGGTTGTAATGGCAATGCTGGAAGTCTAATACATTCTCAGGGCTGTTACCCAAGATGAGTGACATGCTTCGAGGCTATCCAGCTCTGATGGGTACAGATGGATGACTCAGTCCATCTTAAGCTTTCAGTCAAGGGCATCTATTTCTTTCCTGCCTGGTGTGCTTCAGGCTCCAGCTGTGCAGACACAGTTTGACTCTATTCTCTCCCATCTTCTCTGGCACCCCCAGGTCACACAATTTCAGCCCCCGCTCACTGCTATGGCTTTCTCTATTTTTCTTTTTGGAAAACCTTCTCCATTTCTGATTTATGAGATTTATCTTTCTAGTTTTCACAGTAGGCTCTGAATTTATAAAATATGTTTGTATGTTGCTATCATTTATGAGTTTGGACTGGAATGGAAGAAGATTTTGTTTATGTTTAATCTGTGATATGGAACTGGATGCATGCCACAGTCTCCTTAGGCCCAGATTTATTTTTTGTTTCTCATGGTCCTGAGTTAATTTACTTACAAAATTCATTGAATTCAGGAATACTATAAATGAAGTGCCAAAGTACTTAGGGGAATGAGCTATCCAGTGTACTCAAAGGATAATCCTGGGAAGTTCCCAGGAGCTGATGTCTTGGGGTTTCATTTATTTGTTTGCTTTTTTAGAAGCAGAAACATTGTGTGATATAGTGGGGAAAACACAGGAGAAGAAGGAAGCCTGGATTTTAGGCCTGGCTTAAATTGTATCTAATAAACGTTTATTGAAACTTACCGTGTGCAATGCAATGCATTAAGCTCTGGATTATGCAGTGTGAGGATGGAAAGAATGGAAGACAGTGATGAATAAAATATTCAAAGTCCTGGCTCTGGCTTGCAAAGCTCTGGGCACTGTGGACCATGCTCACTGACCTCGTGTACCACTGTCAGTGTGCTCCAGCCTTGCTAGCCACTTTCTCTTTCTCGTATATATCCAACTTCTTCCTATTTTTAGGGCCGTGGATTGAAAACATCCTTTCCCTCATTCTTCTTGGAGATTCAGGTCACTTGTCAAAACATCACCCTTTTTGAAATCACTCTGCTTAGCACATATCAGTATGCAACATTTGTCTTGTTTATTTGATGTACATATTTTGTTGGTCTTTCTGCCTTGCCTCTCTGGTTTCATTTCCATGGGCATCGTTTTAGACAGCACAAGATTTTGATTTAAACACTGTTCTATATTCCCTTTCCTTTCCATACTTCTGTTAGGTTGGTGCAAACGTTAACTGCGGTTTTTGCATTGTTGGAATTTGCCATTTGATATTGGAATACATTCTTAAATGTGGTTAGGTTATACATCATTTTAATGGGCATTTTTTACTAATGACTTATCACTTTCTGTTTATTTTAGACTATGAAAATGATGCTGGACAAAAAGCAAATTTGAGCGATTTTTGTATTCAAGGTCAAAATTGGTCGTAAAGCAGCGGAGATAACTTGCAACATCCACAGTACATTCGGTTCAGGCACTGCTAACGAACATACAGTGCAGTGGTGGTTCAAGAAGCAAAGAGCCTTGAAGGTGAGAAGTATAGTAGCTGGCTATCAGAAGTTGACGTTGACCAATTGAGAGCAATCGTTGAAGTGTATCCTTTTATAAATACACGGGAAGTTGCTGAAGAACTCAATATTGCCCATTCTATGGTCATTCGGCATTTGAAGCATAAGGTGAGAAAGCTCAATAAGTGGATGCCTCATGGGCTGAGCGAAAATCAAAAAGATCATCATTTTGAAGTGTCATCTTCTCTTATTTTATGCAACAACAATGATCAAGAACCATTTCTTGATGGGATTGTGACGTGCGATAAAAAGTGGATTTTATATGATAACCAGTGAAGACCAGCTCAATGGTTGGACCAAAAAGAAGTTCCGAAGCTTCTTGTACAAAAATAGGTCATAGGCACTTTTTGGTGGCCTGCTGCCAGTCTGATTCACTACAGCTTTCTGAATCCCAGCAAAACCATTACATTGGAGAAGTATGCTCAGGAAATCGATGAGATGCACTGAAAACTGCAATGCTTGCAGCTGGCATTGATCAACAAAAAGGGCCCAATTCTCACGACAGTGCCCGACCGCACATCACACAACCAATGCTTCAAAAGTTGAATGAATTGGGCTACAAAGTTTTGCCTCATCCGCCATATTCACCTGACCTCTTGCCAAATGACTACCACTTTTCAAGCATCTTGACAACTTTTTGCAGGAAAAACAGTTCCGCAACCAGCAGGATGCAGAAAATGCTTTCCAAGAGTTCGTTGAATCCTGAAGCACAGACTTTTCTACTGCAAGAATAAAGTTATTTATTATTGGCAAAAATGTGTTGATTATAATGGTTTTCATTTTGATTAATAAAGATGTATTCAAACTTAGTTATAATAATTTAAAATTCATAGTGCAAAACCACAATTACTTTTGCACTAAACTAATACTATAATAGTAAGAAAAAGACCATACTGCAAAAGGGTACTTTTTCCATTTGAAAAAGAGATTATGGACTCAGTGGTTAAAGGTTACATAATTTTTTTCTCTAGAGTCAATAAATGGGATTTTATTTATTTGGATCATCTACCACTGGAGAGTAGCTGAAAATTTTTTATAATTTTATATTGGAAATAGTTGGATGATCTGGTAGGTCATACATGTAGTGGGGCATATCTTTGGAAACATGTTAGAAGCATGTGTCCAAACATACGCACACAGGTGCACATATATCCCAGGCTTCCTAGGAACGGTGGCTTCCTGGATCCAAATGGATCCCTCACATGGCTGTGCCTGAGCTTCCTGCCCCTAATTGACTGGACCAGCGATACAGGCAGCTGGAGCAAGGAATGAATGTAGAAGAGGTTCTCAGTATTACAGCCAATGAAGCAATCACAGTTTTCCTCTTTCCATCCCTGACATTTTGGCTTTATTGATCTCGGAATTTTCTCAGAGGACCCAATAATGATTTCATTGAGCTGGTAGTTGACTCTGCTGCTTGGCTTTCAAGGCTCCTTTTCAGATAAACAATAGACCTGAGAGTGGACAGGGTGTTGGGTTTTTTGTACTCATTGGGTGATTGATACTAATCGTCAGGTATACGGTTGCTGGGGCCAGGATAACTGTTTAGAATTCAAAGGCTTTTCTGGAGCACCTCTGTTGTGGCTTGAATGGTGCTCCCCACCCCCAACTCAAAAAAGATACGGCTATCTAGACCTGTGAATGTAACATTATTTGGAAAAAAGTGTTTTTTTGGGTTTTTTTTACACTTAGTTAAGGATCTTGAAATGAGATCATCCTGGATTATCAGGGTGAACCCTAAGTCCAATGGCAGCTGTCCTAAAAGAAGACATGATCAGAGGAGGAGAAATGCAGAGGAGTAGTCCACGAGAAGGTGGAGGCAGAGATTAAGGTGATATGTCTACAAGTCAAGAATGTTAAAGATCCAGAGAATGCTAAAGGTCACCGGCAGCCAAAGAGGCTTGGAGAGAAGCATGGGGCAGCTTTTCCCTAGGAGCTTCAAAAAGAAATCAACAATGCCAATATGGTGATGTCTGACTTCTGGCCTCCAGAACTGTGAGAGGATAAAGTTTCATTGTTTGAAGCCACCAAGTTTGTGGTCATTTGTTACAGCAGCCACAGGAAACTGAAAAAACCTCTTTGAACTTCCATGTCCAGTACTGAGAGTTAACGGAAAATAAAAGCAGCCCAACAAAAACAGTTCTAGATGCTTCAGAAATTAAGATTTGGGTTACCCCACCCTCAGGTGCTACTTGAGGGCAATGGGGCAATGGGCCTGTATCCCATAAAAGAGAAACCATAAATACCAACCATGGCCTCATGGCCCATTACAGAAATGAGGATTATAGATTATAGGAGCCATGTGTATTTTCTTCATTGTTTGTAGTGCATATTTTTATATACATTAATTATATTCTTCTTTTTTCCACTTTTGCTTCCTCTTGTATTAGTTTTCCATGCAATGTAATGAATTACCACAAACTCAAAGACTTAAACAATAGTATACATATATGATCTCACAGTTTCTGTGGACAGGAAGTCTAGGCATGACTAAGCTGGGTCCTCTGCAAAGCTGCAATCTATGTACTTTCCTGTCCAGATCTTGGAAGTTCAAAAGTTTTTCTCCTCTTCTATTTTCTTGGAAAAGATTGCATAAAATTAGTATTAATTCTTTACATGGTTAGTAGAAATTTCCAGTGAAACAATCTAAGCTTAGAGAATTCTTTTTTGAGAATTTTGAATTATAAATTCAATTTCTTTAATGGTTCTGCTTTCATTTTCCATATTTTCCAAAATATCAATTTTATCTTAGTTGAGTTTTAACTGTTGGTAGTGTTTCAGAAATTTGTCCATCTTTTGTATATTGTTCAATTTGTTAATATAAACTTTTTTTGCTGTATTATCTTTTTTTTCAAATTTCAACTTTTATTTTAGATACAGAAGGTATAGATACAGGTTTGTTACATGAGAATATTGTGTGATTCTGAGGTTTGGAGTACGGACCCTGTCACCCAAAAAGTGAGCATAGTACGTGATAGTTTTGTAACACTCCTCCATTCTCTAGTAGTCCACAGTGTCTATTGTTCCCATATTTACGTCCGTGTGTACTGTATGTTTAGCTCCCACTTATGAGTGAGAACATGTGGCATTTGGTTTTCTGTTCCTGCATTAATTTGCTTAGAATTATGGCCTTCAGCTCCGTCCATGTTGCTGCAAAGGACATAATTTCATCCTTTTGCGTGGCTGCATGATATTACATCATGTGTATGTACCCTATTTTCTTTACTCAATCTATCATTGATGGGCCCCTGGGTTGATTCCATGTCTTTGTTATTGTGAATAGCATAGCAATGAACATACAAGTGCATGTGTCTTTTTGGCAGAATGATTTATTTTCTTTTGAGTATAATGGGATTGCTGTAATGGGCTAGTTGTTGGCTCAACTTTCTTTTTAATGTGTGCAGTATCTATAATGATGTCCTGTTTTAATCTTGATATTAATTTTTATTTCCTTTAATTTTTGTTTGTCTTGTTAGAGATTTATTAATCGTACTGATATTTTTTGGAATGATATTTTTGTTTCATTGATATGCTCTAATGTTTTATTATTTTCATTACCGTTGATTTCTACTCTTATAGTTATTATTTCCTCACTTCCGTTTGCTTTTGTTTTCCTTCTTCTTTCTGTATTTTCTTGAGATAAGTTCTGAGGTAATTGATTTGAGAGCTTGCATATTTCAAATGTAAGCATTTAATGCTGTAAATTTCCTGCTCAGGACTACTTCAGTTGCCTCTCAGAAAATTTTGATATAGTTCTTTCACTTCTGTTCTTAAAAAATTTTCTTTGAAACTTACTCCTTGACTCATGAATTACTTAGTAAAGCATAGCTTAATTACCATATATTTTAGAGGCTTTCCTACTATCTTTCTGTTAATGAATTCTATTTTGATATCTTTATGGACAAAGACCACACTCTATAGAATTATTTTAAACATGTTTTGTTGAGGTTTATGTTATGGACCATGATATAATTTATCTTGGCAAATGTTCTGCAGGAACTTGAATAAAGTATATTCTGCTGTTGTTGAGTATTCTACATTTCATCAATTAGATCTGTTGATTGATTATATCGTAGATTTCTATATCTTTGCTGATTTTCTGACTAGTAATTCTACCAGTTGCAGAAAGGGGGTGTTTGAAGTTTCCAATCATAATTGTAGATTTCTCTACTTTCATCTCTATCAGTTTTTGTTTCATGCATTTGGGGCTCTGTGTTTTGGTGTGTATAGTTAGCACCATTATGTCTTCCTTTGGATTAGTTAACATTAGTTAATCACCCTCTATGTCTGTAGTAATTTTATTTGTGCATAAGTCTACTTTATCAGATGTTACTACAGCTACTCATGATTTTTTAATTCATTGTTTGCATTGTGTACACCATTTTCCTTCCTTTTACTCTCAACTTACCCATTTCATTGAATATGCACTGAGATTCTTATATATACTATACAGTTGGGTCATGTTTTTTGTTGTTGGCTTTTATCCAATCTGTCAAATTACATGTTTTATGGGCTTAAATAAAACAACTTTTAAAGTAATTATTGATACTTCAGCAATTGTCATTTATTTGTTTTCTGTTTATTTTCTCTGGTTCTTATTCATCTGTTTCTCTTTCCTTACCTTCCTGCGGCTTATGTGAACATATTTTAGGATTCCATCTTGATTCATTTATAGCACGTATTTTTCATATACTTTTCTCAGTGGTTTCTTTGACGATTATAACATGTGATGTATTTACAATCTAGTGGTATCAGTATTTTACCACTTCAAGTGAAGTATAAGAACCTTACTTGGCCAGGTGCCGTGGCCAATGTCTGTAATCTCAGCCATTTAGGAGCCCAGGGCGGGTGGATCATGAGGTCAGGAGTTTGAGACCAGCCTGGCCAATATGGTGAAACCCCGTCTCTACTAAAAACACAAAGATTAGCAGAGGGTGGTAGCACGCACCTGTAGTCCCAGCCACTCGGGAGGCTGAGGCAGGACAATCGCTTGAACCTGGGAGGTGGAGGTTGCAGTGAGACCAACTCTCGCCACTGCACTCCAGCTTGGGTGACAGAGTGAGACTCCATCTCAAAACAAAAACAAAAACAAAACCTTATTTCTACTTAGTTATCTTTCCTTTCCCACTTTTAACTATCATTTTATTGAGTATCAGATGGTGCTGGAATTTTTTGTTTCAATAATCAAAAATGATCTATGGGACAAATACATGTAAAGAATGTTCTTTTTAGGTACCCATAATTCTGCTCTTCATTGTTCTTTTCCTTTCCTGATAATTGAAGATTTCTTCTTTTATCATTTACTTTCTGTTTGAAGAACTTCCTTCAGCAAATCTTCAAGGGAAGGTCTCCCGGCAACAAGGTAACATAAGCCAAAGGCCCACAAAGCTTAAACTATTTACTAGATAGCCTTCTTCAGATAGACATATGACTTCATTAGGTTTTAATTTCTTAACCTTAACAACAAGGGCATGGGGTTAGATCATTTTTAATGTCCATCTAACGTTCTATCATTTCATGAGAGAAAAAAAAATCAATTCTCTAATTTCTTATGAGAAAATGAGATTTTTTTCCCCCTCAATGACCACATTTGATCACAGGCAATAAAAAACTTGACATTGGAAAATAAGTAATTAATGAATACATACTGAGTTTATCATTCCAAGAATATAACATGAAGGTGAAGAGAAATCAATTTTGGTCTGATGACTGTGCTTCAGGTAATTACATTTATAGAACTAGAGTTCAGGTTCCCATTGTGAGCTGGCAAGAGCCCACACTGCTTTACACCTGCCATGGCAGCCAGCGGGTATCATCACAATCTGGAAATGTGATGCGTCCACAGATGCTATTCTGCACTTGTGACTAAAATGGCTCTGGCCATCCCACGGCTCACAGAACAACTGCTCCCCTTTTGAGTTCTCAGTACTATTATTTCCAGAAGAATTATTTTCTAGTCATCATTTCGGGGAGTGCTGACTAGGTAAAATGTGAGAATTATTTTCTGAAACATGATTTTCTGAAGTTAGTTTAAATACAAAGGAGCAAAAAGAGAAGCTGATTTTGTTTTTGTTGTTTTGTTTTTATCTTAGGAGTCAAGATTCATCTATATGTATTTTTAAAACAGAAAAATATGTGAGGAAATAAGGCAAATAGGAAAAAGAACATGTATGGAAAACAGCTATGATAGCTATTTTAAGACAGCTAAAACTCATATTTCTTTTAAATGATTTTAAAAGTCAAAAAAGTAAAACTAGTTATTCCACAATGGAGGTCACAGACTGGAAGCCTGCAGCTCTCATACGACCACAGCAGGTATAGCTTTCAGACAGGTTGTTTGTTCTGCACAAAGTTGGGCCAGAGGTTTCTTTTTGTCTATATTTCTAAACGTAATTGTTTAACATTCAAACAATTTTTAAATTAATCTAAACATTTTGATTTCTACCTTCTCTTGGGAAATGGGACGTGGTTGGGTCCATATTCCTGTGTAGCAAAGGCTGCTGGGAGGAATGTGCTGCTGCAGGTGCTCAATATGCCTGTGAGTCCCAGTGGGGGCAGCTCTCCCATTGCTCCCTTTGTCCCCATGTCAAACAGCAGGTACCATTCATCATCACTCACATTTTTGTGTTTCTTATTGTACAGCTGAAGATGGCAGAATATCTAGTATCCATTTTTGAATCAACAGTGGGAATATGCAAGATTAATCAGTAGGAACATGTGTTTTAATAAAACCAGGAGGCAGAATATTTTTGTAGAAATGAAAAATATTTCTATTAGGAAACATACAAGCTAAGGACATTTGTTGTAATAATATGACCTGAGTGACCATTCTTAAATATACATGGCCCACTTCCCACACTCATGGTTCCTGCTGGTCTAGCAGGTATGAATATCCCACTTCTTTCTCAACAAATAACAGGTGGATGTCATGACATTCATATTTTTCTCTACTTTTTCAGTTAGATTTTATCTCCATGACCACGCAGGATTGTTTACATGAACGGTCTTTGGCCATCTGTACATTCGAATTTCTATTTAAGAAAAGAGGCCGGGTGTGGTGGCTTATGCCTGTAATCCAAGCACTTTGGGAGGCTGAGGTAGGCAGATCACCTGAGGTCAGAAGTTTGAGACCAGCCTGGCCAACATGATGAAACCCCATCTCTGCTAAAAATACAAAAATTAGCTGGGCATGGTGGCACACCATGCCTGTAGTCCCAGCTACTCAGGAGGCTGAGGCAGGAGAATCGCTTGGACTCAGGAGGTGGAGGTTGCAGTGAGCCGAGATCGTGCCACTGCACTCCAGCCTGGGAGACAGAGTGAGATTTTGTCTCATAAATAAATAAATAAAAGAAGGTATTGGTGACTCAGTTTAGATATTCCTCTTCTTCATATTCTACATCTGAATAGACTGCATAGATTACATCTAAGTACTGAGGGTTGGATTCTTTTGGCTTATATGCTACCTATTCCTGACTGAATCAAGACTAATATAACCTAAAAGACTAATCAAATCTGCTCAGAGAGGATGAGGAGGAAGGCATTTTATGACAGATAACATCTCATGATGATGGACTTGTCAACTGTGTTAAATGACAATACTTAACATTTAACACAGAATATTGAGTGCTGATTTATTCTGATGTAGTTGATTAGTTTCAACATAGTCTTAACATTAAAGAGGGCGCTTTCAGATATTCCGTAGGGACCTATGCTTGCTTCAATGATTTAGAAACTCTCCATTGGTATCTTTCTGGATTTGATAACAACAGGGTCTCTCTGTTATCTTCCAGGTTAGCATTTCAAATCACGTTGGAGGAAACTGGAAGTTCAGAAGTGTCATATAGATCTACCACATTTCCATTGATTTTTGGGGAATTTATATTCCGAAAGCCACTTACAGCTTACTTAAAGTGGATCCCAAGACAGGGCTTTTCCTTTTAGTTTCAGAGAGATATAATAATACTCTAATACTCTGCAGACTGCTTGAATAGACCAGAGTTGTAAACAAATTCATATATCTCTACTACTCCAAACCTCCCTATGCTGTATGAAATAATATGCAAGTAGAAATTAAGTAAAATGAAATAATATGCAAGTAGAAATTATTAAGGGAGGCACAGCCAGTTACCTTCTATCTTCACTTAATGTTGAATGAAATAGCACACTGACTGCACATTAAATAGGGGTGTTTACTAAAACACTGAAATCTAGGAAGGATGTGGAGCCTCTGCCTGTGAAAACATTTCATAGGGTAAATATTACATATTATACCCAGGGTATGTGACAGATTATTGATTTCTGGCTATTTTGTTATGAGAAAGAAAGCTTACCAAGGTGCACAGAAGTTAAATGAAAATGCTCAATTGTCATTCCCCTGTGAAAGTTAGGCAAATCTCCAGGCACAGTGGCTCACTCCTTTGGGAGGCCAGACTCCCAAAGTGCTGGGATTACAGGAGTTTGAGACTAGCCTGGTCAACATGGCAAAACCCCGTCTCTCCTAAAAATACAAAAAATAGTGGGACATGGTGGCGGGTACCTGTAATCCTAGCTACTTGGGAGACTGAGGCAGGAGAATTGCTTGAACTCAGGAGGCAGAGGTTGCAGTGAGCCAAGATCGCATCATTGCACTCCAGCCTGGGTGACAAGAGTGAAACTCCATTTCAAAAAAAAAAAAAAGGCAAATCTCAAAGGTGGTCTTCTAAAGCTAGTAGACTGTCCATCTCATATATCCACTTGAGCTACAACCTGCCACTGCTCTCCTGCATTTTAGTATTTACTGGTATTTAGTAAGTTCAAATGCTAAGAACCTCTTCTTTCATACCATTTTCTGGGAACAGAGTAGATGAGAAGGAACAGCAACCGGCTACCTGATTACAAGTTTACAATATGAAAGCCTGGAACCCACGAGATTCTTGTGGTAAGATGAATACTGAATGAGCACATCAGTGTGGCGGTAAACATGTGGCCTCTCCATGTCCAGGCAAAAAATATCCTCCTTGTGTTTATCAATGTCAGAGATCATTTGGCTGCAACACAGCAACACCTTTATCTAAAAACTCTGATGGTTAATACTGAGTGTCAACTTGATTGGATTGAAGGATACAAAGTATTAATCCTGGGTGTGTCTGTGAGGGTGTTGCCAAAATAGATTAACATTTGAGTCAGTGGGTTCGGGAAGGCAGATCTGCACCCTTAATCTGGTGGGCACAATCTAATCAGCTGCCAGCCAATATAAAGGAGGCAGAAGACCGTGAAAAGACAAGACTGGCCTAACCTCCCTGGCTACATCTTTCTCCTGTGCTGGATGCTTCCTTCTCTAGAACACTGGACTCCGAGTTCTTCAGTTTTGAGACTCAGACTGGCTTTCCTGCTCCCCAAGCTTGCAGACAGCCTATTGTGGGACCTTGTGATCATGTAAGTTAATACTTAATAAACTCCTTTATATATTTATTCTATTATTTCTGTCTCTCTAGAGAACCCTAATAGAGACTCCAAAGCCTAAGTATTAGAAAAGGCTAGAAGACAGCTCTAAAAGAGCTAACACTTGTTTTCAAGAATGATTTTAAAACTCAAAAATTCCCAATTGCTGGTTTGTCCCTGGCCCACACACTTCCAGCATTTCCTTAGTGATAATCATAGAGAGGAGGTCTATAAAATTCAACTACATGACAGCCATTTAAGAAATAACTACTTTAGGACTAGGAAGCCATAAACTAATGAAAAGCATGTAGAGCTCTGTCAGGACATCTGCCCAGAGGGGCATGGCTGGGGGTTTGGGAAAGCATAGTTAAGACTACTTAGGGAGCCCCTTAAGGATATATAAAGCATGAGCTTTTGAATTTGAGTTTTGAGAATAACAGGTAGCCCCTCTCCCATTGTTTCCTGATAAAGTGGCTTCTATGGTGACCCAAAAAAGCAAGCATGACATTTTAATTTCCTGTTGCAAAGAAAGAGAACTCTTGTTTTTTGAATTTCAGGGGCTGCATAGACCTCTCAGCTTTGTGGACAGTTGTGCTCATGATGATTTTACTGGTTTGTGGTGCAATCATGTGAGTAGAAATGAAGTCAAGGTCACACAGTGAAACAGAATCCTCTATAGGATAACATAGTAAACATAACTGGGTTAAAAAAAATTTGGGCTTGTTTGTGGACTTTTTGTTAAATGCCTACATGATTAAATGAAAATCAGCTTTACTAAGAAAAGTTTGCTTTATCTGAATTTTTTCAAAAGAAAGTCACAAATTTTCTAACAAAGTACATAGCAAATGGGAGATTGAAGATGCCCATGAGGATAATAGTACTTTAAGTGAAAACTGATTAAAAACCATATAAATGAAATTCTAAATTTTCTTTATCTTTGTGACATTTGGGAAAAAATGTGTTTAGTGATAAAGACATAGATGCTAAGTAAGAATCTGTTGACAAATCAGGCACTTTTTAATTAGTTTCAATTTCATCATCTGTAAAATAGGGATGATAAGTACTATCTGTCATGCTTGTTATAAGAAAAAGTAAGATGTGTATTACGTAAATGGATAGTGACATACCTAAATAGAAAATGCATATTACATATATGGATAAATATAGAAACAAACAAAAAAAATGATGTCAATCTCCAAGCCTGTTCTGCCTCCATGTACTGGATATTTTGGCATTCAATTAAGAAAATAAAAATGAAAGAAACTAGAGCTTGGAAATTAGTTTTACTTTGAATAGAGTTTTTGTGGCCTACTTGTATCAATGAGTGTAGGAATAAGCTATTCATTTAGTACTGAAGGCATGAACATTAAGAGGAAAAAATGATGTGTAAACAGTAATTGTGATAATTATAAAACTTTATTTCATTCTTACTTTAATTAAATCTTTATAAGCACCATGTCATGAACTGGCAATCTAGAAAGAGGACACTGGAATGCTTTAGTCAATTACAAACTGCAAGCTGATGATGTGAAGTTACAGCTACATGGAGCATGTGAACAAGACCACATTTAGAAAGGTTCACTTAAGAATCCCATGACGATGCGCAAAACAGGAATCTGGCATTGATTTTTTCACACCTTTTATAGTCAGAACCCAAAGCTTGTGCACGTAAACATCAAGAGAAACATTTTATCACCCTGACAGTTTACAGTTTGCTAAAATTTGACCCTGAAAGCGTATATGTTGCCATCTTGTTTTCTTGACCAGCGATGGGCCACACGCTGAAAAAATCAATTCCTTTAAAATTTAAATGATGATTAAAGGTTATGTTCAACATTGTGCAAGTTGTCAGCAAGGCCTTTTAATGTGTATATGTCTCATGTATGATCACCAAACCGTTATTTACCTAATGAAATTGTGAAAAACTATACATTTTCAGCAAAATGTTTTAATTTGGTCCTATATTAAAAGACCAATTGCCAAGGGATTTTACACAAATTTAATTCACAAGCATGTACACAAGAGAATCACTATAAAGAACATTGCTTCCTGGTTTATGAATAAAAAGTTTATCCTCTACTTACACTAAAACATACAAAAAATAATCTACAAAAATCGTTTACAATTGATTTCAGCTAAAGAAAAAGCTTTCTTCAAGAAAAAAAAGATGATTGTGTGGTGGTAGTATTTCAGCCATCAAAAAAGGAATGTAAGTAACCAATAAATATAATGTGCTTTCTCCATATAGACATATTTACACTTGAGTCTTTGGCTTATGTTATTTTCTAAAAAGAACTTTAAATGATCCAGCCATCATTGCACATTAAAAGAAAATAAGCCAGTTTTATATATATTTATATATTTATATAGAGCTCTGCTACACTTGAAACATATAAAAAACGAACTTTACTATGAATTTGCACAGCTTTTCTTTTTCCTTTTAAGATTCGTCAGCTTTCATTTTAAAAAGGGAGAAAAATGGCACGTAGAAAGTATGAACTCATGCAACATGTGGTAGCTGCTCTACTGAAACCACGAGAGAAAAGGTGGCACGTTCACTGTACAAACACCAATACGTTCTCATTTGAATCTGGTTCTTATTAAATATAATTGATGTGGCATGAAATGTTGACGCTTTAATATAGTAATAAAAACTAATTAAGTCCTTTTTATTAAGATACACAACTTCATAAGAAAAATACTTTTACCTCTCAAATGTAAAAGTCTCCCACCCCCCACATTAAAATCTTTCTGCACAAGTGTAACAGGTACAACAGCTGCTGGCTCAACAGATGAACAGGTTTCTTCATGGACGCACTTTAAAGAGTCTCACCCAACTAAGACGATTCCAGGTACTCCAAAGCTACATCATAGCAGAAACGGTATTGCTCCTGAAAGATATCAAAACACAAAGACTGAGAAAAGTTAAGAAAGAGACTACTGGTGAATAATAGTTACCAAATGAAACTTGACAACCAATTTAGATTATTCAAGGATTACAATTTATTTTTTCTATATACAAGATTAATATCTAGGCATACATATTTTATACTTGAGTCTAATGATCCATTTAAGAAAAAGGAAATTTATCTTAAAAAGACATTTTATCTTTGCCTCATATTTTTTATCAATTTTTTAATGTCTAGAATTTTTTATCTGATTATAATAGTAATACTTGATCATTACAGAACAATTCTTCAGCACAGAAAAATATAAAGAATGAGAAAAAGAGCTATAATTCTATCATCAGAAGAAATTGTTAAAATATCACCTTAGTTTGGCTCAGTTCTTTTTGTGCATGGTTGAAATAATTATCTTAGAATAAATATAACTATGTATATTTCAAAGTATAATTTTAAATGTAACTTTTACAATTTAACATTGTTACAATTCTTTTTCCATGTTATTTAACGTCTTTTAATACCACATAAAAATCAAACAGATGGATTGACTATTAAGTTCCTTTTGTTTTTTTTCTCTATTGATAATGCTACAGTGATCAGCTGCAAATGTTTTTCTCCATATATTTCAGACGATTTCCTTGAGGAAAAAAAGCCAGCCATTTTAAATGGCCATTTACGCAATTTCAAGTTTTTGATTTTTGGCATTGTTTTCTTCCATCAGAGTATTTAAGGAAAATTTTCAAGAACGGTTAGTCGTTTTTAAATTTTGAGCCTACTTGTACCTGAAAATTTATTTCTGCTGCCTTTATATGTTTAAGACAACATAATGGCAATACAATTTTTGAGTTAAGACTGCCTTTCCTCTAAGCTCATCTATGGACTTGCTTCATAATAAGATTTTAGAAAAATTCAGAGACCATATCATAAATTACTACTTACAATATGTAATTCATTTAAAAATTCCCAACTTAGTTCATTCAAGTGGGTAAAATTCAGGCTGGAGAACAGTCTAAAATGCATATTATTTTAGAAGAGAAGTTCCAGGTGTCTCCAGCAATAAACTAGGGCAATACAACCTTCCTTAAGTGGTCTTTATCATTCCAACACTATTTACCAAGTAGGTATGTTTCAAACTCACCTACCACTGTAGGAGTGCATTCAAGGAACCAAAATGTGCCTCAAAATAGTTATGTCTCTTTAAGCAGTCTCCAGTAATTTTGCCTACACTCTAAATCTCCTCACCAAACCTGTCAGCTCAACTCCATAGCCCATTAGATTAATCATCAACACTGATTAAACACAAATCAGAGGTGGGGTGCTCAGGATTCATGAGAGACATGAATGTAAAGGAAAATAGTAACTTTTTGGAAGGTTCCGGAATGGCAGAGTTTAACCATAGATTTATTTTTTTTTATTAAGAAAGGCGGGAAATCAGTTAAATTTGGAGGTAAAAGTTGAATTCTGAAGTCAGAAGTGATCCCACTGATGATTTTAGGACTTGATTTGAAAAATGGAGGCACAGTTTACATCAAGAAATCTTCAAACTGAAAAGAGTTTAAAGACATAACCACTATTCATTCAGTTGCTAAGACGATCTGAGAGTTCTACCTCAAAAAATCCCTCCAATTCATCCCTCCTTCTCATCTCTACAGCCAGCACCCCAGTCAAAACCAATGTAATCTTGTGTAGACAGCTGCAACAACCCAGGGGAATGGGGTGGTGCAGAGACAGAGCTTAAGGGCACCTGTAGAAAGGGTGGAAGTCTGGTACCGCTTGTAAAAGTGAAACAGTATAAACCTAAGTCTTCAGATTTTGTCTCAGGAAGCAATGCAACTCTTGTGTGAGCAATCCATGAGCAGGAAGTGGTGAAATACTTTAAAGGTTTATTGAATTGCTCATTCTAGTTATCTGATCATCTTGATAAATGTAGGGCAAGCAATAATGACGCCTTGGTTTTTCTGGTTTACTTTTCTGCGAGCATAAATTACACAGGTGCTCCTAACCTGATCCCACCATGCACATACATACACTTAACCCACAGATATCTCTTTTTAGAAGTAAAACATGTTAGATAAGTGTATCTTTCTTACTCTGCATACAGCTTTACCTAGATGAACTGTCACAGACACATACCTATCAGATCTTATTTTGTAAGCTATGTTCTGACTTTATGAGCCTTGACAAGCTCAAGTAGTATGATATGAGCTGCCCTCTACAGTTGGTAAAAGCTGAAAACTTAACAATGATAGTTTAACCGTTTATAATTTGATCAGAAAATGAAGAATTATAGATAATGACAAAACTAAATTTTAGTTTCCCTTTAAAAACACCGGTATCTAAGGTACCGATGAAACCTATATCCCTTAGACATACACTTGATACAGGATTTATTCTTATAGGACCATTTACTAAAGTTTACTGCAGCAAATATTTATTGGCTATAAAAGAAAAAAAATCCTGTGAATTTCCCATATTAAATGAAATTAGTTTCATGATTAGCAGTTTATGTGATATGTGATTGTCTGTGGGTAGAGGGGGATGTTCAGCAATCCATTAATTAGGCAGGAAAGTCCCCGCAACGTCTCATTTTCACATCTGATTCCCTATGTGTGTGTGAAGTCAAATCAATAAGTAGGTATATGACTAACTAATCTCTAAGATGCCTTCCAAGTCTAATGTTCTGTGACTCACCGGGGCTTCCACCATGTTTGGCTTGCTGTTCCTTAGTGTTTTTACTGCATGGAAAACATCGACAACATTTTGCCGTTTCACCATTTCAACGACAATGCCGATAGCACAAAACATGCCACTTCGTCCACCACCATTTCTGAAAGCAAAGAAAGCGAAGGCATTTTAGATAACAGCACCAGGTGACCACAGGTCACACTATCACAAATGTTTGGGAAAATAAAAAGATTATATTTTTAATTGTTTTCCATTTTGTCTTAATTTTGCTTTATATGTGTACAAAGCAGAGAGAAGGAAACTTGAGGATGAGATTAGATCAGTGGCTTATACTTAGGAATATGCTATAGGCATAAATTGTTGCAATCTAGACCTTGAGATTCTGATACACTTGTAAACTGTGTAAATCAGAAGTTGTTCAGAGTAGTGTTCCGAAGAGTCTAAATAATATAGGTATGTAATAATATTCAGAAATTATACAAAAGAAACTTAATTATAGACTGATGAGACAGGAAGACTGTTTAAAAATAACATCTATGGGAGGTCCATAAGATGCAAGTCAGATAGTCTTTAACACTGAAAATGAGAAAACAAGCGTGAAGGCCCCGTGAATGCCAGGCTGAGCTGCCCTACTCACAAGCAGTGGATAATTGTCCGGCCTTCCCCTTCCTCGCATTCCTCCTGCCACTTTTCCACCTGCAGTATCAGTTTCAAGAATGACCTTTTGGATCCAGGCACTTCTCGATGAGAAGCCCATCCAAGGTACTGAAACTGTTGTACCATCAGATAACCTTCCTGTGGCTGTAGAGGGAAAAGTGTTTTTATGTAAATAAGTTGGGACTACAATTTTTACTAAAAAGTAAAAGGTGCATACAATTTACAATACAAATGACATTTACATTGGATTGAGTCTAGCTGATATAAATCCTAAATATGTACATGCTAATACAAAAACATTCTAAGTGACAACAGCAGAAAACATAGCAATCATCCTTCATACCTTCTTCTCCCTCACACTATGGATCCAGTAATTCATTCCTATGATTACACTTCCTAAATAACTTTCAGATTCATTGCCTTCTCTTTATCATCATTGACATCAATGCACTACCAGTCACAGGTTCTGATAATTACTTCCTAGTTGATCTCCCTGAATAAACTTTGATCTCCTTCCAATCCATTTTTACTATAGGCATGATGATTATTTTGAAATGCAAATGCAATATTGTCATTTCCTGCTTTAATGGCTTTCAAATTATTTTAGCATAAAATCCAAATTGTTGTCATGGCTTAAAAATATTTATGTGATCTGGATCTACCCTCTTCTTCAACCTTCTCTTGGTCTTCTTTTAATCCATTTATCAAGTCACTTCTTGCCTTGGGGACTTTGTATATACTGTACCCTTTGCCTTGAATATTTCTTTCTTGCTTGTTCTTCTCAATCCCAAATAGAATGTCCAACTTGTCCCAGGTTTGCCTGGGACTTCTCTGGTCTTAGCATTGAAGCCTGTGTGTCTTGGGAAAGCTCCCATCCTGGGCAAACCAAGATGATTGGTTACCTCACCCCCAAACTAATTTCTATTGATTCATTAAATTTTGGCTTAAATACTATTATCTCAAAGAAGTCATCTCTGATCACACAGCTATGTCAGATCACCCAGTTAAATACTCTACATTCTTTACTTTTTTGCTGTAAAACGCATCACTTTTTTACAAAAAGGATTATGTAACTTTTGTTTAATGCTTTCCTTCCTACAAAAATAAAGATTCCTTAAGTACACAGAAATCTTTTTTGCCAACACTCTGTATCAGTAGAACTTTGCATAGTATTTCCCAAAAAGTTGTATCATTGAAAGAATGAATCAAAACCTTAAATAAAAATATCAGGAAGAATATGTAATATATGAATAAATCATATTAGACTGACAAGGGCCTATGCATCTTTTGGTACTTTACAAGCCCTACTTAGTACTCCACAAACTTGTTCCTGGAACATGTTAAATGTATTAAAAATATTAAATGATGAGAGTGAGAATGGAAAAAGCATCATGTACTGATAAGGACCAGAATATCCAATACTGAGGCAATTCAATAAGTAAGCAAACAAATAAATAAATATGCTGACAAAAATGTAACATGTCAGTTCCCATTCCTAGAATATTTTTTTCACAAAAACTGCTCAATTGACAAGCCTTACTGTCTTCAGCAGCTCTGGTTTTTTCAACTAAAATATTACTAGAACCATAACGTAACAGATGTGCAGACATAATGAGATTCCATTTAAATTAACATCTAAGATATGCATGAATATTATGAGATGATTGAAGTTATCCTTATTTCTCCACTGAAATGAGCAATTGGAGTCTATATGATTTCATTCTCTGCTCATAGCTATATACATACAGACTTATTAACCAGACGCACACGTAGTCATTTTGATATGAGAGACACAGAAACACGACAGTCCTAATCACACACTTAAAATAACACGCATCCATGGAGCCGGTGCTTTAAAAACAGAGTAATCTTTTTAAAAAAGAGATTAATTCCATGAAAGTTATTAATTCTTTTCAAATTCTGCTTGCTATTTGGTTATATAATCTAAATCATTTTTATTAGTACTTTTTTTTAAAGATCTTCCCGACTCAAATTTAATTTGTCATGTAATGGAAAGCAGATGAGGAGTCAGGGGAAGAAAGACTTCTGAGAAATACAGTTACTACCTTACTGCTGGGAAAAGGCATCGTGGTAGCAGCACTGGTTCTACCTTTAGATGTGCATAGAGCCAGAGGTTCGGACATTCACGGAGATCAAATTGCAGGTAGGAGAATCAATAATAAACTTGGAACAGTGACATAGAATGCTTCTATATAATGGCTGATCCAACATATTTTTCTTTCCTCCCGCAGTACAGCTTTTCTGTCGTTATTGTTACTGCAATGTTATTTTTTGATCACATGCCATTTCTGGGCTGGATGTCAATACTAATAAAGCATGAAGTCATCCTTAAGACAAATCTACACATACTCAGAGGCCAGGCTTAGGCTATCAAACTTGATTCAGACAGTGCATCTATATTTCCAGAAGGAATATGTTAGTCTAGTGACTGACCAAAAAAACCTAGCTTCCAGCATTTCTGTGTTCCTGTATTTTTGTTTAAGTACTAAGGCATAAGATGGTTACTAGCTTTAAGGTGGATTATATAGTGCTTATTAATTCTAGTCTCCCTGTTATCTGAATGAAATTATACCACATCTTGGTTATGATCGACCTATTCTAGATGAGCTCAAAGGATCCAATAGTGACTTACTCTTGTTAGATTACATATCCTAAAAATCCGGTTGATCACATCACAATCCATTGAACAAGACATACATTCCACTTGGATGGGGCCATATCGCAGCATCCCTTCCTCTGGCCAGTACTGAGGGCAGCCCTAGATGATGAATGTTTTAAAAGGAAAAAAAAAGAGCATTATTTTTTCTAATTAGGATAGTACAGATTTTAGCATTTCATTATCACTTTATTCAGTTGTATATAAGTACACAAAAGCAACCCATAGCATTAACCTGGGACAAGTCGACTTCGTTTAACATCACAATGGAAGTACAGCCATAATCATACACTAATCTCCAGAAGTCTTTTACAGTGTTTGGCAGAGGGTATTGTGTGACGATGAAAGCAGCTGGTTGCCTGTAGCTCTGTGAAGAAACAAGGTAGATGGAGAAACATAAGAACTTAAAATGTATGATCAGTTGTACAAATAGATTCAAAACACTTCAATGTAGGACCAGCAAGATGGAATAGCTTCACATGCAGAGGGAAACAGAGTGATGCTTAAACCATGGAATAATAGATTCAGGCCACTGGAATGAACTGAACTAGTACAGTAATGAATCCATTTGGTGGAAGACTTCAATGTCTCCAAAGCAACTCAAGTCAATAACTGAATTTTTACTTTACTGAAAGACATAAATACAGGACAAATACAAAAGAAGAAACTAAAGAGCTTCTGAGGATAACATCCTCTGTAAGGTACCTGTTCTATTTTCCAAACGTAATCAGTCTCTGAGAGGCTGAAGGCAAAGTAAGCACAAAACCCCTGGTATGTCTATCAATCAATTGTGTATGTGTATAGTGTGTGTGCCTGCAAGTAAAATTGTTTTATTCTTCTCTACTACAAATAAGTAAAACCACAAGTAGCTCAAACACTTGTATTTTTACATTATGTGGACATTATCAGGATATTCTGCACATGTTGCAGGCAATCCACCTCCCACAGCTTCCTGGGCATTTCTAACACATACCAAAGTTCAGAAAGACAGTTTCAACCATTTAAGATCCCAAAGCACCAAAGAGTAACAATGCACTTCCTGGCCCCACAAAGTGGAGAGATAGCTCCTTGTTTACCATGTGCTCCTTAATCAGAACACAATATATTATCTCTTCCCAAAGACAGAAGTAGTAAAAACAATGTTTATCTGGATTGGACAATATCATTTGATTTAAACTAATTATATGCAAAAATAATAATAATAATTAGACAGTAGCCTGGGATAGGTTTCCCTAATGTTGATGAAAACTTTCAATGAGTTTATAACTCATTTGTATCATACTACTATTTAAGTTCTTCAAGAATTTTAATTAACATTAGCACAGGAACTGGTTCTTGGACTTCACTGATGCTACCATCATTTGGGAAATGCTGCTAACCACGGCATTCCATCCTGCTGAAGGCTGCAGGATAAATCTGAGTAGATGACAAAAATAATTTACCTTGCAACTTCTAAATGACCTCAAGACCTTACCAAGTTACATGTGCTACTGGGATGAGTGCCTCCTAAGAAAGGTACGAAGGTTCATGAATGATATAGTTTGGCTATATGTCCCCACCCAAATCTCACGTAGAATTGTAATAATCCCCAGTGGTTCAAGGGCAGGATCAGGTGAAGGTAACTGAATCACGGGGGTGGTTTCCCACATGCTGTTCTTGAGATGGTCAGTTCTCATGAGATCTGATGGTTTTATAAGGGGCTTCCCCCTTTGCTTGGCACTTCTTCCCCTTCCTGCTGCTGTGAGAAGAAGGACGAGTTCGCTTCCCCTTCTGCCATAATTGCAGGGTTCCTGAGGCCTCCCCAGCCCTGTGGAACTGTGAGTCAATTAAATCTCATTCCTTTATAAATTATCCAATCTCAGGTATGTTTTTATTAGCAGCGTGAGAACGAACTAATACAGTGAGAAAGTTAGAAGAAAGTAAGCTCTCTTCCCAATTAAATGTTTGCTCCACAGAAAGGTAAGTCAAAGCAAACTGATGGCTATTTACTCATTTTTTGAGTCAAAGCAGAGGGGACATGCATGAGGAGGAGCTGATAAGAGAGAATAAGACTGAAGATTTCCTATTCTTTTTCTCTCTAAATGCAGGAACATATGTAAGGCTCTGAAATCATAGAATCCTTGGCCTTACCTCCTAATATTTCATAGGCCTGGCAAAAGGGTATCATACTAATGATGGGGATAAAGAGGAGGAAGAAACAGGAAGTGTTGAGCAATGAAGCTGGTTCTTGTAAATCAAACCAGCTTTACTTTTCTGAAGGTTCATTTGCACTACTAAATCCCTAGAACACCTTTAACTATGAAATGTCTTTTTTGAATCACAGGGGAGTACGCAGACAGTAAGAACAGGTGGATTACAAGGTTCAGTCTTCATGTTGAAATGAAGACAAGCTTGGACAGAAAGCAAAACCCCATCTTTACAAAAAAAAAATTAGCTGGGCATGGTGGCATGCACCTATAGTCTTTGCTACTTGGTAGGCTAAGGTGGGAGGATCACTTGAACCCAGGAGATTGAGGCTGCAGTCAGCTGTGATCATGCACGACACTCCAGCCTGTGCTACAGAGTGAGACCTTGTCTCCAAAAGAAAAATAAAGGAGACAATCTGGAAATTGAGAAGAATTTGACAAACAGGCCAATGGCAAAAATTTCAAACAAATCGATGCTTTTCTAAATATTCTTTTTCTTGTTCACACATGCACTTTTTCATTCCATATCTAGATGCAGAAATGAAAAAGCATTGTATGCCATCTCTGTATATTTAGTGTATCTGCCTTTCTAGACACCTAATATAAAAAGAAAAGGTATAATTAGGATCTAATGTGATTTAAGTGGATGTGATTAATGGCCAGGCAAGACTCCGATAACTGCGAGGATGAGAGCTTTTCACAGGCAAGAGTGATCACAGCAAGGATGACAGCCTGCCTTTAGACTATTCCACTTTGTGGCACAAAAAAGAGCAAAGTTACTGGTGAAGATGACTTGTAGAAATAGAATGTGAGCTTAATAGGAACAACAACTTAGAAAGCCTGATTATAGTCAGAAAGAAATGAATCGTGGCTTCTAATTTCTTCTTGCTATGGTTTTATAGGAGAAAGGGCAAAAGCTAGAAATGAAGTCAGTAAACTCTTTAAAAAGATTCTAAGCCTTGATGGTTTTCTTGCTTCTTTCCAAGGTAACCAAAGTAAGTGGCCAAAGTCATAATTTAAAACTTTCTTTCCTTGGGAGTCTAAGGTAGGTGGGTCACGAGGTCAGGAGTTCGAGACCAGCCTGGCCAACGTGGTGAAACCTCATCTCTACTAAAAATGCAAAAAAAATTAGCTGGGCTTGGTGGTGAGTGCCTGTAGTCCAAGTTATTCAGGAGGCTGAGGCAGGAGAATTGCTTGAACCCAGGAGGCAGAGGTTGCAGTGAGCCGAGATCGTGCCATCTCACTCCAGCCTGGGTGACACAGTGAGACTCCATGTCAAAAAATGAAAAATAAAAATAAAACAAACAAAGCCTTTCTTTCCATATTGTTCTGTCTATGGGCTACAACACTCTGCAGTTTAAGACTACAATTGGGCAAGATCATTCTTTCATTACGATGGATGTGTCAACATAATACTATCCATCCCTTCTGTAGTACTTATAATAGTCTTTACTGATTAATGGCCAACAAGTTAATTGTAAATTATGAAAACAAATGTCAGAAATAAAAATTTTCCAAATTAAAACAATTTTTTGTAGGATTTGGCATTCTGTGATTTAAAAAATTCATTTCTAATTATATTCAAAATCGATAAGGCATGATTTCCTTTTCTGAAAATAATTAAGATGAAATTTATAACATGTAATATTTACTCTATGAATATAATAACTGACAAGCTCCAAATCTATAATAAAGCTATAAAAATGATAGTTCTTAAGAATCCCTATAGGGAAAATCTAAAATCATTCTCCAAAAAATATATTTTAATAAAAGTTTCCATTTTTCTTTTTAGGTTATTTCAATATTCTCGAAAAGAAAACTAGCTAGTGTTCAGTTGCATTACATAGCTTTTCACAGCACTCTACACTAACAAAGAGGACAGTCTCTTACGTCCATAAGAGCAGCATTGATGTAGTTACTGCTCTCCCCATCAATTGTAATTAAAAAAGGCAGACATCTGTCAGGTGGCAGCATGTCCATGAAACGGTTCTTGTCATGGTTCCTTGGCAGGCATGCTATACTGCAGTCTTCAGCTTGTAGTCGAGGGGTGACTGAATTCAGAGTCTAAAATGAAAAGGGAACCCAGGTTAAATGACAGCGACCCATTTAACAGTATAACACAGATCCATCA
This sequence comes from Cacajao melanocephalus, assembly GCA_963573385.1. Lineage (NCBI taxonomy): Eukaryota > Metazoa > Chordata > Mammalia > Primates > Pitheciidae > Cacajao > Cacajao melanocephalus. Next base: position 40,885 of record CAUYLG010055198.1, on the reverse strand, counting down.
GATATTCATTAGATCAAGTAAAAAGTGAAGGATTTGTGCAAGGCAATGGCATTTGCTACTATGACAGGCTGATAGACTTTGGGTTAAAGCTAATGAAGCCTGAGAAGTGAAAAAGAAACAAGACACACATTGCTCCTCTTCTTAAAAGGAAATGGGAAGCTAAACAGCATTGCTACCTGCAAAATGCATTGCCTTGACCAAAGAAAATACAATCAGGAAGTCCATGATGATAATGACCCTTCATCACAGTGGGAAACAGTATCATGTGTAATAACATCTGGGCTTACCATATTTGAAGATAAGCTATGGCATGTTGAAAGAGCACTGGGCCAACAATCAAAGAGTTTGGTCTCTGCTATTTATTTTATTTTCACTCACCTTCAGAGATGTTTTAAGGGCAGTAAAAACATTTAGGGCTATTTTGAAATAATATTTACTACAAACTTCATTTACTATTATTTTTGAGACAGGGTCTTGCTCTGTTTCCCAGGTTGGAGTGCAGTGGCGATATCCTGGGCTCACCACAGTGCCTCTACCTTCCAAGGTCAAGCGATCCTCCCATCTCAACCTCCCGAACAGCAGGGACTACAGACAGGCGCCACCATGCCTGCCTATTTTTTTGTATTTTTTTTGTAGATAAGGTTTTGCCATGTTGGTCAGGCTGGTCTCGAACTGCTGACCTCAAGATCTGCCTAGCTTGGCTTACCAAAGTGCTGGTATTATAGGTGAGAATCACCACTGCACCTGGACTCAGTTATTATAAGTAATGTGCTTGATCTAATCACACTGTGAGTGACACAGGTCAAAATCTTTATGACTGTATGAAAAAAGTCTATAAATACACACAAATCACCACTAATTTTGACTTTTATGATATCTTTCCCTCTTGCTCTTCCCTAAGTCTGAACTTATTTTGGATATAGTAGATATGAATTCATTAATAGAAAAGTGACTATATAATATGTATATGAAAGAGATATGTATTATATTTAAAACAGAATCAAAGGTTATAAATTTGACTTAAAAGACCTTCCTTAAAAGGATTCATAGTACCCAGAAGAAAATGTATTAAGTCATAAAAGAGGTTTGAGAAATAGTTAATACCTGAAATTCATCCTTGAGATGTGAAGAGTTAGTCTGAGAGTCTATTCTAATCATATCAAAATATGCAGCTTTAAATTCACAGACAGGTATGGCAGTTTCTCCACATAAGCAGGCTTCTAAAATGGCATCATGAATAAAAATGTATTGTTCCTACCAAAAGAACGAAAAGGAAAATTTTGTACTAGTTTTAGTATCACTTTTCTGTCATCAAAGGTAGAGAATACAGAAAATTTTCTCTGTATGATAATATGAGTTAAAATACCAATATTTTTCTATATAATTGAGCTAATATTGATTACATATGAAAAAAATCTACTCTTTTGGTTGAGTAGAGTATATATGAAAGACATCTACTCTTGCTTGTTTGTAAAAAAAAAAAAAAAAAAAAGTCCACTACAGGTAAATCTACATACCTCTGTCTGGACCATATTGATACGACGAGACCTTAAGGCTTTGACACAATTGTAGATATCAACAACACCCTCTCTTTCAGCCATGTCCAGCATGATGTCAATCACAATGTAACAGCCAGTTCTTCCAGCACCAGCACTGAAAAGAATTAAAACAATTGTAAGAAGCATGTTAGTTAGTCTTCATAACCTTAAATAAGGACCTTTTCTACAGTCAGGCAGGTAGAATCAAATTGATTTAACAAAGTGCAAGACACAGCACTTGTCCATGCTGTGTAAAAACTTATTAATGTACAAATAACTTCATGTAGAGTATCTGCTTTGGTATCAACTAAAGATTGGAACAAGAGTTCCAAATTATTCTCAAATTGAAAGTAATGTTGCTCAGGTTCCATACCTCTCTCACAATTTTTGTTTTATATAAATTTAATACACATAATTTCAAGTTCGTAGAATTGATCAAATGGCAGATTTATGCCTCAAAATTTAACTCCAGATTGAATATTTTTATATTCATCTAGTTGTGTGTACTCTGGCAACAATGTTGGCTCACGCACTGTTTTTGCCTCTTGTAAATACCAAGGCAAAAGAAAATTAATTCTCAAACCTTTAAACGGGAAATCTAAGGAGCCATGATTCACAGGAAATGCAAATGGTGAGGGTGGACAAGAGAATGATAGTTATCAAAGGGGAGGAGAGTAACAGTGTAAAGACTATTTGAATCATGATCTGAAGCGAAAGGAAAATGACTGTTAGGTATAGAATATGATTCCCAGCAAGTCACAAGGCTAGCCACTATCTCACTATATTTAATTCTAAGGTTAATTTTTAAAAATACTTTTTAGAACATTATATTTTAGTCTTTAATTGGCAAATAATAATTGTACATATTCTTGGGTACATAGTGATGTTTCAGTACATATACTGCATAGTGATCGGAAAAGGGTGATTGGCATATGCATCCTCTCAAACAGGTATCATTTGTGTTGTGAACATTCAGTATCCTCCTGCTAGCTCTCTCAAACTAAACATTATCATTTACTAGAGTAATCCTACAGTGATATAGAACACTTAAATGTATTCCCTTATTGCACTATGGTTTTGCATCCTTTAATCATAATATATTGTGATTATTTTACCCCTGGGGAATGTTTCTCCAATTTTCTATATAGAAGTCAATGGAGAAAACAAAATAAAGATTTTTTGGGAGGAGTGGGGAATTCACTTTGTAATCCAGAGATGCTTCAGTGTAAGTGGAAAATGACACTTCTGTTTCAAGACAATGTCTGAGAATCTTGGAGCACTTCTGAAGCAAGCAATTCATAAGAAAGTAAACCTCTCTGATAAATCAAGAAATCCCTAAACCGAAAACCTATTTATCTCATTTTTAAGTGGTTAGATAGGCTAATAACATTATTTCCTTGTTATCCAGATTTGGTCACTTCTCTTAAACTCACTGTTCTTTTAGAAATTTAAGCAAAAGATACTGTGGCTGTCTCCATTTATTTTTGTCCCCTACCATCTTCTCAATCACTGTTCCCAGAGTTAGAGACAGGAATGTAATTGAAGAGTACATCAGAGTTCATGAGGAGGATTGAAAGAAAGACTTTTTTGTTTGGTTTTCAAGGTACATATTATCTGATCCTATGGGATGTTTTACCTTTATTTAATTCTCTGCTTCCCCCTCCCCTTTTATACATGGTTATTTAAGTCATGAATAGGTTGGATTTTCAGAAAGCAAAAAATGCTTAAGTACAACCTATTATGTAGCTTGGAGGGAAGAGCATTTGAGAATGGTGTGCAGCATCATTTAGGAAAAGCTTTTCAGATTCAGTACTTATTTTTCTAGTCACACCTCAAAATGAGCCCATGTAATTTGCTTTTAGAATCTCTAAATGCTTGTTTTAAGAGAAGTTTCTAATCAGAAGTAAGTCTGGATATAATGTTTGTGTTTTTGGCATATATTTGCTGAATCTCACTCATGCAGTTCTCAAGGTCCTCTAACGTGAAGTCTTTAAAAAAAATTAAATTGCTGTTTTATAGCACAAATTCTTGCAATTTAGGCCATTTAGTAACTCTGTATGTCTCAAATTTAGTTTTAAAAGCTGGAATTCTATTGGGAATTTTCTAGATTGACAAGAAATGTCTATTTCAACCTAGCATTCTATACAATATGGGATTTGCAAAAGTGATAAAAACAAAAAACAAAAAACACAGATGTTGCCAATAAAAGCAGAGTTTCTACACTTTAAATTGTGGGTAGCACTACACACATTAAGATGAATGTATGTATTTCTTAAGTTCCTGTTTTATAGCCTACTTACAGCCAACTTTTATTTTATTGCTGTTTTGCTTTATCTGTAATATAAGCAAGCTGGAACTTTGTAAGCAACATTAGTTTTTATGCTCGAAAGCCTTGTCTTGACACTCTTAAAAAAAGCTGATTGGATACAGTGAACATCATTTGGACCACCACTCACCTGCAATGTACAACGATGGGGCCAGCACTGGGAGGGTTGGATAACTTGACTCGCCGGATAAAGGAAAGAAGCCCTGTAGCATGGTAGGGCACTCCATGGTCAGGCCAGCCCGTGAAATGGAACTGTTTAACTTCACGGATTTCATTGTATCCCCTCTGTGCAAAGACGGAAAGAAATGTTTTCAAAAGCCATTTTCATGGTCAAAATAAAGCCATTAAACACAATTATGGGTACAGACCCAACTGACAATGATAACAATACAAATTTACCAAAGATTACATCTTTTCTTAAAAAAATTAAAAAAATGAAGGCCTAATGTGGATTAGGAGCTTACCTTTATTGTCAGACAACTGCCAAACAAAAGAAAATTAGAAGTCTTGCTCAGTTCTAAAAGTCTGGGTAAATTTTATTTACTTTGACAGCTTGTTTCTTGCTGGGAATTACAACACATTAAATTATTAGGGGAAAAGAAGGAAACGGGAAAACGAAAATGCTGCCCTATTGACCCAAAGCACTGAGTTCTCAAGTGGTGTATAAAAGCAACTTTCCAGCTTCTCACCTCACAAAGAGATTTTAATGCCTTGCTTATCCATGTTGAAAATGGTTTTGAAGCATAGCACGTAGGGATTTTCCAGGACAGTGCTGCTCTAGATTGGCTTGCGAAAATATACAGGCAGCTAAACTGTTCTTTGGGCAAACTATTTTTCTTAGCTCTGCGAAATAATTCAGCACAGAGTATTATTTATAGTAACAAAAATACAAAATGAAATAAGTGAAGCATCTGCTGTTTGCTGCTCTTCTATTGGGTTAAGAGAACCCTGTAAATGCACATCTCAAAGCTTTTTTCCTTCCTTTTTGTTAAGTCTGTAGACTGAGGTAGCACAGCTTGGAAGGTATAGATGAAATATTGCAGAATTTATTTTTAAGAATCACATTTGTAGCAAAAGGAAAACAAATCCCACTATAATCTATATAATTCAAATTCTACTGTGAGCTATCTGTGAAATCTCAGTCTCACTTGTTCAATTAGAAAAGGTAGACACATTACATGAAATAAACAAAATTGAGAAAAACAGTTTAATTTTAGATTCAATCTTATACAGACTAGTATCACCAAAACCTTGGAAGTTAGTGATCATTGCTTAAAGGTTTTCTTAATTCCAATTCCTAGCACAATACCTACACAAAGCAGGGATCAGCTAATATTTGTAATAGTCACAATGATAAGCATCACCATGAAATCACCCCAAAGGAAAAATCACCTTTTTCTACTTTTCAACTCTAGTGAGGAAGGTCGAAAACAGTTTTGAGGCCTGATTTTAGACAATTACTTTACTCTTTCCATATTAATTCTTTTACTAGAGTTCCTGGATAAGCCTTGCTCCCTTAATCTTTCTATTACGTGTTTAGGATTAGCCCTTTTTAGTACATTTTTATATGTCAGTGCCTATTCTCCTGTTTTTTTTTTTTAATTTTTTTTCTGAGTGATTGTCAAATATATGGTTAAAAAAAAAGCCCTTTCTATTTTCTAGTTCTAAATAATAAGAAAAATAAAAATCCAATCATTTTCCAAATAGGATTGTTTTAAATCCATACAGTGTTATTAATATCAAGTACCCCCATATTCTGGAACATGGCGCATGTCTCCACTCATTCATATATTATGTGGAGAAACTACACTTTTGTGTTTTTATTCAATCAGGAACTGTATAATTCTTATTAAATACATTCTGAGATATTTTGGCACTTTTTATTATTTTTAAAGATTATTCAGTGATATTTTCTTATTTCTGTTTATCACTAATATAAAGAAGGCTATAATTTATGAATATTTATGATTTAGTCGTTTAAATAAATGTTTATACATCCTAGTTAAAAATATTATCTCTAGTTTTCTTGGTATAAAATCCTTTTATCTTAAAATAATTTGTCTTTTCTAGTAGTTACACAGTTTATTCCTTTTGCTGCCTTACTTCATTTGCTAAAACTTCCAAAAACGTTGACTACTAGTGAGATTGATTATCCACATAACATTCCTGATTGTAAAAGCAATAATATAGTCTTTATACTAGTTTTTTATGATAAACTAGTAATCTTTAGTTTTTCATTCCATAACATGACTGCTACTCGGTAATGTTGAATTACCTTTATCATGTTTAGGATATCTCTTTATTTTCCTGATTATAGTATTAATATAAATATTTAAAAAATAAAATTACATGCATTAATCTATTAATAAAGTTATACAATTTTGGTCCTTTAATGTACTGACAATGAAATATCCTGTTAGATTTCCCACTACAGTTGAAATATTCTTGTATTCTTAGGGATAAAATAATAGGTCATTTAGTGATATTTTCTTAATTCACTACTAGATCTAAATTTTTAATATTTTATTTTAAATTTTTTCATGTTCTTGAATGAAATTGGTGTGCAATGTGTGTGCTTGGAGAGGAGAGGGACAGAGAGAGAGAGAGAGAGAGAGAAGAGATTGTGAAAGAGAGAATGAGAGCTTGAGAGAGTGCTATCTTTATCTGATTCTGTTATCATCATTATGCTTTTTTTAAAAAAAAAAAAAAAAAGACAATGTCTCCCTCGGTTGCCCAGGCTGGAGTGCAATGGAACCATCTTGGCTCACTGCAACCTCTGCTTCCAGGCTTGGATGATTCTCTTGCCCCAAGTACGTTATGCTAACTTTTAAAACATATTTTGGTTTTAATTTTTTTACGGCCTAAATAGTTTGAAAAACATAGACATTAGCTATTCCTTAAAGGATAAAGGAACTTCAATTTTAAACCCATAGTGCAATTTTAAGGATAAAGTTTAACAATCATTCTGTTTTCTTCTACCATCTATTCTGGCTTCTAACTCTTTGTGACCTAATTTTTGAGAATTAGTATTTGCTAGAAAATCACTATCCTAGACTAAAATTTATATTTCTATGTTTATACATAATATTTTCTATAGCTTTTCTAGTAGCAAATATAACAGCTATGTCCCTCTGTGTTTTCTAATACTGTATATTTTGTTTTCATTTTACCTCATTTAGAATTGATAGTGGTTTAGTTACTTTATTGATCTTTTCAATAAATAAGCTTTTAATTTTTTTTCTCATTTGTTTCTTTTGTATATTTAATTTTTCCTTTGTTCTACTTTTTTTGATTTTCCAATTTTATAATTTTTCACGATTTCAAAGCACATTTCAAAACAGAAATTACTTATGGATATAAATTTTTCTTATAGAATAATGAGGTAAATTTTGATATAAAACTGTTGATCTATACAACGTAATTTTAGTTTTGAGGAAATAATTCATTCAAGGATTATTCGGAAGGGGCAATTTCTAAGAGGCTACTTTCTGGGTTCATTGGTCCGTGATTTGTTATTGCTTTCTATTGGATTTTTGAAATATCTAAACTTTTTGTTATGTATTCAGGTTTTCCGTATTACTAAGTTCATCATTGATTTTTATAAGACTTGTATAAACTTAAGAGACTGCATATTCCATATTTTCTTTTTAATAATATGATCTAGTTATTAAATTAAGCTTAATGGTTCTTTCTGAAATCTCCCATATCAATTGCCTATTTTATTCTACTTGATTTGTCTAAGAATTTTCATATATATTTATAGTTACAATAATCATGATTGTGCTGTTCTATATAATGCTACCTTCAACTTAATATTTCATCTAATTATTTTTCGTGTTGGTAGAATAACTTACAAATATTTTTGTAAAATACTATTCAACTATTTCTCCATTGCTAGACATGTATGGTTATCTATAATTTTCTAATACTGTAAATGAAGTCACTGTATTTTAAATAAATTCCTTAGGAAAGATTCATGAAAGTTAACTTCTCAAAGAACATCAATATTTTAAAGCTCTGGAGATACACTATTTTACTGACTTACAGAGGGTTTGTAGTGATTTAACTATGATGAGTAATGTATAAAATATGTTTCAACACACTGTAACAATCAATGAGGATTATTACTCTTTTTTAAAGTTCTTGCTGATTTGAAAGGACGGAATGGTATGTAAGTACACTAGGTTAAACAATTTTAATAGGCATATTAACAGCTGTGTTTCTTCAGAGATTCTAGTGTTTTCCCTTCTACTGGTATTAGCATTATAAATTAAGGACATTAATAAATATTCACATGGTTCTTTTGTGTGTATGTACCTTTGATGTTTTTTGGCCACAGGTAATTTCACACTTTTGTGTGGTCAAATCTACCAAGTTTTACCACAAAATATATTTCACTGTTACTATGTTCCACTTCAGTCTACCACACTGGCCACCCCACCTTATTCTTTATGATATAACACCGTGAATTATCCTTTTATAAATAAAATTCAGATCATGTTATTCCTGGGCTCACAAATCCTACCAACGGCAGCCTAACTCAATTTTAGTATGAACTAAAATCATCATGGCCTACAAGGCACCACTTATCCAATTTTGTGAGTTCTCTGCCTTCATTTTGTATTTCTTTCTCCTTCACTTATGGATCTCTGAACATCCTGGCCTGCTGACTGTCTAGCATTCTAACAGCTTTACACATGCCTCCAGGCTTCTGAAATGACTCTTCCCTCTGTCAGAAACATTATTCGCCTGGACATAACCTGTCACTCCCTCACTTACTTCAGGTCTCTATTCATATTACTTTCTCAGCAATGAGTTCTTCCTTGATCATCCTTTCAAAATTGTAGACCATTTCTTCCCCTGTCTCAATAATATTCCCTACTTCCTTTTCCAAAATTATTTTTCTCTATAGCACTTGTCAGGATGTATGATATAGCAGTTGATTTATTTACTTTTATTGCTGCCTTAATGCAACAGTTTATAAGATCCACAAAAGCAGAGATTTTAACATGTGTCCTAAGGTTTAGAAACACGTCTGGCACATAGTTAACTCTCAAATAAACATTTGTGGAATGAATACACAAATGAATGGATTTTATAGCATCATCAAAACAGAACTTGACAAAGATTTTAAGAGAAAAAGCAGTTTTGATATAAATTTTTAAAATAGAATTTTAGAGTACTTACCCTTTCCAGGGTAAATGTCCTAACTACATATTCAGCAAGCGGTTCCATCTCTACACAGGTTACTTTGAAGTCACCATAAACTTCAGTATCATCAGGCCAGTATTTATAGCATTTAACCTAAGAAACAAAAAGAATACATAGACAGACGTGAATACATAATACTAATTAGCCAAGGTGATTTAATTCCAGCAATAACTCTTTGGATCACAATTAAAACTTATTTAAAAAATCTATACGTGAGAAAAAGAATCTATTATACAATAGAGTTCATATAGTCTCAGAAAAAATTCCAAGCCTGATAATACAATTAGATTCTAGTATAAAATTCAAGCTAATTTTGTTACTCAATGAGAAATCAAATAATTTCTTAGCCATTCAAAGTCTACTTAGAAGTCAACTGAAACGCTGTGCCTGTAATTTTTTTTAAACAATGGATAATAATCTATTTTAAATATCTACATGTTGCTTTTCAACTATACTCATTTTTATGACAAAAAAAATAGTTTTCTTCCTCTTACCCGGCCAACTTCAACTAAATTTGTAACCATCACAATGCAAGCAGATTGTTCTTGCCAAATCATCCTCCAGAAATCATATACTGTTTCATGAACAGGACCTATGAAGAAATTAATTTGAATATTATGTTATCAAAGGAATTTTGTAGTTAGTAGGAAGTTTAGCTAAGATAAAAACAGAGTAAACTAAGTAATTCCAAAAAAAGGTCTAATACAAAATGTCACTGAAAGTACTTAAATTAGCTCATATCTAAATTCCCACAATAGGCAAAAACATAGGTATATATAAACTTATGTATTTTTTCAATTTGCCCTCTATATTTCCCAATTTAGAAGAAGCTATCGCTTCTTGGGTATTTATATCAGTCACTAAGTCCCTTTAAGGCATCTTCAAATATAAGTAAAAAAATAAAACTCTTATGCTACCATTAACCAGACAGCATATATTACCAATTAAAGAAATTCCCACCATTTATAAATAGTACATGTTTAGGGATTAACAAAAACGTATCCTTACACATAAGGATATATCCTAATTTTACCATACATTATAATCTGTAAACTGCAAAAGCATCTGCTAGGCTATTCTCTACTGAATACCATAAAATTGAATATCGTTCACCACTATGGTTGATCTTTCTAACTTTAAAGAGTATACAACTGAATTCAATTACTCCAAAGACATATGAAAACACAGAAAAATGACCCTTGTCAAAAGAGTAAACCTAGTTTTTGTTTTACTTTCCTTTTATATAAAATAGATGTACAGGTTTCTCTTCTGAGGGCTAGTAGTCAATTTAGAGAGATAACTACAGATGCTGTTTTTCTTGTTTTGCTACTTTTATTCCCTAGTGTACCACTATAACAACATTTCCCTACTTTCTTTTTATTTGCTATGAAGAATTAACTTGACTAAATTTCCTCTAGCTCTTTGTCTTAGTCTTGACTTATCAAAAATTTGCTCAGTATAACATCTCATTATAATAATATTGGTCTTGGGTACCATTAACAAACTTGCTGCAAGAAGACAGGCCTCTTACTTGAGACTTCTTTTTCCTTTCCTCAAAAATGAGTAATTCCTCTGCCTGGCACTATTGACTAGTGCTCTGACATATCTGTATAACAAGGATTAAATCATAACAACCACTAGTAGCTTTTCTTTTACTTTTAATTGAAAATTAAATCAAGCTTAAATTTATATAAGCTTTACACACATAAAAAATTGTACCATACAAATGAGTAATGAGCAGTTAATCAGAAGGGCTAATGTTTTTCAGTTACTAAGATTAAATCCACCCCCGCCGCCAGAAAAAAAAACCCACCATATACATGAATAAGCAAGTTTGTTTTTCTGTAACATTTAACAAGGCAAAGTTTTACCTTGGGTTGCAATGTAATGACTTGGTCTCTGGTAGCCCTAAAACAGGAGAACAAATTAGTTATCATTTTACATCAGTATCAAAAATAAATAATGAAGGCATAAAAGGATGAAGACAACCACCTGTTAAGATTAAGTTATAATAAAAAGTCCAAAAATGAGTAGTGAACACATAGTTCACTTCTCAAACCTACATTATCTGAAAGGTAAACATAAAACAAAAATTAGATATTTTAAAGGCTTTGATTGGAATATATATTGTATAATCGATTTTTATTTGCCATGGAATAACCTCAAAGATTTTGTTTAGTTTCACTAAAATGTTTATGCCTTCATGTTCATCTTTAGTCATTCATTCCTGGTAAAATAGTGTTTAAAAATATTAATTCTCATTTTTATCATCCAAAAGTACAACACACTGCATTACAAATGGACGAGGACATATTAGAACCATAAAAAAAAAATAACAGAACATTCCAATGTTAGAGCTGGACAATGCATGTGTGCATCCAATCAAACTCCTGCTGAGATTTTTAGAGAATATTCCTGTTCTATAATACGTTCAGGGATATGCAAAAACTATTTTGTGTGGGCTCACCATGTTAATTTACACACACATAATTATAGGTACACACATATATATAGGGAAAGCAGAGTTTTTAAAAGTACATCTTATCTTGAGCAAAAATTTAGTATTTTTTTTTCAGTGTGCCGAAAGTTCTGTTGAGGAGGAATAAATTGTTAGTTGCTCTCAATTGGTTTGAATAACAATAAACCATGAGTTGCAAAAATCTTGATGATATGATCCTAAGTTCTGAATTTGTTGCATATCTACAAATGGGTCTTAGTAAAAGTCTGTGGTACAATTTGTCCACATATTGGTATGGGCAAGTCAATACACATATGAATACATGTGAACTGACATCTCCAACGTAAAATTTAATAGTGTGAGCATTACATTGTTGCAAATTTGGAAGATTTCAAATTTTTAATATACCAAAATAGCGCAGTGTTTTATGGAAAATTTTTCCAAGCTTTACAAGTATTTCATTTCCAGTTCTTAAAAAAATATCAATTGAAGAAGTATATACTTATATCTTTTACATATAATGAACTAATGGGAGAGGGAAAATTATGAAATTGTATAGAAACTGGCCAAAATACACTGGGGCCTTAACAGAAAGACTGGATAACAAGTCTTATTTAAAATACAGTCCTACCGTATGAACAATAAAATAGTTTTATAACAAGGCTCCAGTGTACATGTCCTAGCAGAAAACCCAGGTTAAATTAAATAGGTAAAAACAGTTACAAATTTGTCATAGAACTGTTGTATTTTTTTATTCTAAAAATTAGACCATTAGCTTAGTTTTACATAATGACATGTTTGATACATTTATATAATGAATAAGAGTACAATTCTCATCAGAAATTGAACCCATATGCTCATATACTATGCTTTATAAAATATATTAATTCAACTAAATACATAATTACAATTCATAAAATAACTGTAAAATGTGAACTTAATAAATGATGAAAATTATTTCCTATTTATGAAAATTAGAAAATGTTGGGTCCTAGGTTTCCTATCTTTCATGTCTATAAAATTATATATATGCTGCCATACTTACTTAGTACCTCTAACTTCTGTCTTATAATTATACATATTATGAATTGATTTAATTACAGCACACCTCTATTTTAATTGTAAAAAAATAGTTGAAGTTTAATGAGTGCTAAAAATGAGCTAGGCATTGGGCAAAATGCTCAACATGCATTATTTCATTTCATTCTCACAACAAAGTGATAAAGTTAATACTATTATTATTATTATCCCCACTGCAAAGATAAGGAAACTGAGGTACAGAGAGAGAAGTAACATTCCCAAGATCTCCAGTGTGATTATGGACCAGGTGGTATGACAAAGATCCTGTCCTCCTTATAGGTAATGTAGTATATTGCCCTTTAAGAATGTTTTATATTTTGTTTGATAATTACTTCCTTTAAAAAAAGAATTTGCATGTAGATATATAAGTGACCAAAATTTAACAGTGAGATATATGATCTAAGCAAACTTTTCCATTTCTGTGATTCGATATATATGTGTGATATGTGTATTTTACAACTGAAATTTAGTAATCATTTTGCCTGAGTAATTTTATTACTTTAAAAGCCAATACAACACATCACAAAATAGTCTCCCTACTCATTTTAACATCAGAAGTCAAATGTAAAAAGTAAAATTTCAGTAACACTAATACACATTATACTATCCAGCTTCTCACATATGTTTAGGGAAGGGTAAGAATAAAAGCCAGAAACAGAAATCATCAACAAATAAAACTCAAGTACATAATTAATTGTCAAAGCTAAAAATGGTCCTGTTTTTCTACACGAGAAAAGGGAAGGAGGTAAAATAGGTTTTTACGCATGTGAAAGAATTACAAAAAAACGAACAGAGATATACTGTATGAAGCTAATTAGGTGAAGCATGCAGAAATAACTAGTAGTAAGAAAGCATTAGTTATAACTGTAATTAAGAATATTTGTATTTATAATAGGGTGCTGTTATTTACATATAGTGGTACTTACATCCCTGTACAGCCAAATCTACAGCCCAAACCAAAGTCAGGTGTGAAAGAAAGCACAACAACGTCAGTAAGTACTAGGACGTAGAACAAGGAAAAGTGTACAGTTTGTACTTTACTTAAAAAAGCTAGCAATCACTTTATAGGTAATAAAAAGTGAAAAGTTCATATATATAAGCCAATAAAGTAGACATACTGAACTATAAAAATACTTACATCAATATAGTTGGCATTAATATAATCTGAGGAAGGATCATCCTCTACAGGTTGCAAAATTACTCTGGAGTGATCATCTAAAAAATTTAAATAATAAATAAAAGCTGTTAAATGTTCCCCCTGTTCTGAGGCAATGTCATTGGTAGAGAACAAAGAATTCAGTGTTGCTCAAAGTCATCTATAGTACACTACTACCAAATCAGTCCTTTGAAGAAACACAAGAACTTTAGCGAGCCTTGCTATTACAGTTATAATATTCTGTGACTAAAGCTTCACTGACTTGAACCTTCATAGTTAGTTAAGTTTTTAGGAGACGTAAAATTGCCTAATGACTCTATTATCCCATATATATCCTGATGACTTACTCAGGAGGAAGTCCCTAATGATAAATAATATCGAACAACTGGAGTTTAGACAGTGGGTCCAAATAAGAATTAAAGGCATGTGGAAAGAATAACATCTCAATCTTGAATATGTTTGATGGGAGTATTAAAACCATTTATAACTGAAAAGATCTTATTTTTTCATTAGCTTGATAGTCTCAGCTGTTTAGTAACACTGTATGCATTTATATACACATGAAATGAAACAGCAAGTTATCTCCACAGGGTGAAGTGCCTGACTCAATTTAATTAATGAGGATGATGGCAATTTCAGAATCGTTGCTAATAGCCAATGCTGTTTTCGTTTGTTGTTGTTGTTTTTTGAGATGTAGTCTCACTTTGTCGCCTAGGCTGGAGTGCAGTAGCGCAATCTCTGTTCACTGCAACTGCCACCTCCCGGGTTCAAGCAATTCTCCTGCCTCAGCATCTTGAATAGCTAGGATTACAGGCACAGGCTACCAAGCTAGCTAATTTTTGTATTTTTAGTAGAAATAGAGTTTTGCCATGTTGGCCAGGCTGGTCTCAAACTCCTGACCTCAGGTGATCCACCTCCCCTGACTGTAAATGCTGTTTTAATATTAAATAGATTTCTTCATAAACAGACTCACCACTCTCTGGGATTTTTCTTAATGTTTAAAACCATATAAGGAGCTCACTATTTACCTTCGTATATATAACAATTTACATTCATCAAGAATTGTATAAGAACTTACATGCTATAATGTTTCCATATCGGTTTTTTGCTCTATTTTGATCTTTTTTAGCTACATCCCAAGATGCTGACTGTCCTTCAAAGAAGCTCTGGGAAAACAAAATAAACAAACAGACTGAATTTAATTCCTTTTTAAAAATCAGGTTTATCTGTTCTGAAGCCCTAAATAGTAAAAACCACTTTCTGAGAGAGGAAAGGAGTCCTACAGTAATAAACAAGTTTCACTCTCAGACCTCAAAGCTGCTTCGTTGGATTCATACTTGTTCATCTTAAATTGGATTCAGGTCAAATTAAAGACAAAAAAAAAATAACTTCAGAGAAAAAAATGGACCTTGAAAGTATTTCAAATTTAAGATCACTATAACATTGAGAGGTAGAAGTAGAAATGTATCATTCTTGTCAAAACGTATTGAATGATAATGCATCAAAACTGCAAAAAAAACTTTTAATGAGTATCTTTCAAATGTGCATCATTTAGTATTTATAACAGTGGAAAGAAAACCTGATTCCCTCCACAATTATTCATTAAATTGTGTACAATACATGATATTTGAGTTTCTTTGAAGATCATGAAAAGGATTGAGTCTTTACAACAAGGGACCAGATGAAAATTAAAATGGAGTACCCTTCTTCAAGAATCTGGGAACAGATTAATTTGTTGACTAGTTTAATTACCATACGCGGCAATTTAAAACATGGGTCTAAATTTCATTTTGCAAAAGAACTTAAACTTTGCTCAGCACAGGAAATGGGGTGTTCAAAGAGCCAGTGGTCTTTGAAGAAAGGTACACAGGAACGCACATGAAATGAACAAAAAGAACCAGGTCTGGCAGAATAGTCTAATTCCTTGTACTTATTTTGTTACCACGGCATAGTGTTTCTGGCATATATCTAAAACTGACTTTCAAAATTCAGAGATAATTAACACTTCTAATTTAAGGTATAAAAGTAATCCATAGACAAAAATACTGCTTGGATTCTTTCACTTTAAATGTGTGCATACGGTGATGTGTTCATGGGTAGTGGATTGGCTTCCTTCCATGTCCCAGATTGGTATTTCTCAGTGAGTGAAGGGTGGCAAAGGAACTATTTCCCTTTTGCTATATTATATTTGTTGGAATGTTTGGTTTTAAATCACTGCCTTTGTAAGATAAGTCCTGGTATTTTGGTTTGAGTAGGAAGGGGAAATAAGGTTGGAAGAAGAATTTCCCACTGCCTTCTTCTGGCTTCTCAGTGTCGTTTACTGGATTTGCAGTGCTCTATTTTTCGTCTCAGCCACCCGCAACCAATAATCCATAAAACTTAACTGAGAGTGACAAGTAGTACATTTATAGCATGAAGCTTCATCTGATTTCTCAATCATAGGGTCAATGAACAAAGAGGCAGAGAAGTACCTGCTACTTGATTCATTCAAATGATAGAATCTGTAACGGTACAATGGGACCCAAAGTATCTTGCTACTTGATTTTTGCATGGGGAGATACACAAAGTGTTTTTTAATACCATAGTAAAATAAATTATGGAATCCAATATTAAAAACTCTTGTAATGAATTTAGACTCAGATATATCTCTGGAAAGTGCATTTTTCCCCCCATACTACGTGGTTGTACACTCATAAACACTAGGTTAGAGAGCTTACAGAGCAATCCCCTCCTTGTTGTGTTAAAGAGAGGGAAAAAAATGTTAAATTCCACTGAGTAACATATTTAAAAATCAAATTCAATACAGTATGGAAGCTTATTCACCTCATATTCCTCTTTGAACCCATAGCTGTCTGAAGTCTTCATGAGATTAATGTGCTGCAGTAAATCAGCTACCCTGATGGCTGGATGCAGCTGTCCTGTCTGGTAAGGGGATTCTGTCCCTTCACAGAGGTAGCGAGGTACATCTAGAAGGCGACTGGACTCTGCTGTAGCACTGTGGTTCTCATCTGGCATTTTTTCAGATTTCAGAAGATTAAAAAAGAGACAAAGTTATCTTGTTTAATATATATATATATATATATCTATGCAATGAAGATTTTAAGACCTTAAGATCTTTCTGATAACAGGAGGAATTCTGGGAAAGAAATATCAGACGTATAGGCCTAGGCAGCATCCCCAAAGACAAAACTCAAGGTTTGAGATCAGAGTATATTATGTGTATATCAGCAAGACAACAGATGCTGTGAAATGCAGGGAGACATCTGATAGACCTTTTAAAAGCATAAGTGGGAGATTTTGCTGAGTTCTTTTTCTCGCATCTGCAGTCACAGCAGTATAGAGTAGGACCAGAGGACCCAGCTGTCAAGTGGAGAGGTGTTTTCACTGTTGATTAAGTTGATCAAACTCCTTCCCACCCATATCCCAACCTCCCTCAGAGACCCGATATAGGTGACCCATCCCCAAAGTGCTGCTCTTCTTGTTCTCGTGGCCCCTATTCTCTGGGGCTTCTTACCACAACACACTGCACTGGGAAACATGGGCATTCTACATAACTAGTCCCTGTCGCCACTCTGTCTGCTGGACAGACTACACATACATTCATGTTCAATATCTGCGGCCTTGACTTACTACTATTACTGTTTTTATTGCAAATGTATTTTGAGTCTCTTGGCCACTCTGTGAGAGAAATCAGCATATGCTTCTCAAATTCTTTTGTAGCCCCTCCAGTTTGAGTTACAAAACTCCTTCTTTATGTTCTCATGACCTCTTATTCATTTTTACATGTCATTTCACTTACTCTATATTTTGATCATTAATTTACTTGTCTATTTTCCTCATAAATTCTGAACACAGAGGACAGAGACAGAATATTTTTCTTTCTATTCCCAGTGCCTGGTGCATAACAGTCACTCAATAAATATTCCAACAAATGAATTAAAGTCAACTGAATCTCTGACCACCCACGATTAAGTGTAAGTCCCTTCCCAATCGTATTAGCTTAAAAAGAAAAAGAAAACTTTAAATTCTTTTTCTGTCATAAGAAGGAAGAAAAGAACAAGAACATTTTTGCCTATGAAGAATAAACAGTATTTTAATGACCAAAGTACTAAACATTACAATGAGAAGCATGCTCATATTTATCACATTTAAACTTACCATAAAAAAAAAAAAAAACAAATGTTTTAAGAGGTGTTACTTTGAAAAGCATTATACTGTCATACTCATTAACAGAAGAGAAAATACACTCTTGAGGGAACTTTTTTTTTTAATGATAATGCATACTGTAGAGAACGATATTTAATTAACAGTGAAACATATTTCAAGTGCTAGTACATTTGCCTGTTCTATTACCAACTCTACAAATAGGATATGGCAAAAAATGAATTGTTGTCCCCATGATAAACATTTTTTCTTCCTGGAGAAGGAAAAAAAAAGAACCCTACAATCAGATTTGTATGCCTCTATAATTTAGCCTGATTGCATTTATCTTTACTCCCTCTTATTAAGATGAATGCTTTTTTTTGCATTCATTCCTAAAAATATCACATTGAATAAAAAAATCCCTGATAGATTCTGTTGTGACCTAATCACCAAAGTGAAGTCATGTCTTTTACTTAGATTTTGCCCACCCGTCTACACAAAAACATTAGCTAACAAACATGATTCACGAGAGTTTCTTCTTCTCACTATGAGAACAAAGTCAATTGGATCTACTTCTATTAAAATATTACAATCAAGAGACTGACATAAAGAATAAATACATCTCCCCAGAAAAATTAAATTCAGAAGCAACTGATTTGGGCACTGCCGCAGAATACACAGTTAAGGATGAGAAATAAAGAGAATAGATAACGTAAGAGAGGCAAAATATAATCACGCAAGCTGGAAGAAGGTAGCCAGCCCCAGAGCTCACTTTTACTTGCTGGAGTAGCAGAATATTTACAATTGAAAAAGGCTCAGTGGGAAACACAGAATTCACCCATATTCTAAATCTTACAGATGATTGTTTCCTGATATAAAATAGACAGTGCCTTTTGTTTTGCATTAAGCTTTAATACAGTAGTACAATGAACAGTAAGGTCTTTAAAATCATCACAAATGCATTATTAATCTCAATACATTTCCACCTCATTAAATCACCTAATAATGTGACTAGTAGTGACGGTACATATACTAATCATTATCCTTATTATACATTTAAGAATAATAACTTGAAATACATCCTTGATTGAAAGGTTTTCTGGAGTTCTTTGCAATACACTTACCTGTTATAGGGACTTAAACCCAATGAAGCAGTAAAACACAAAAAACAAAAATATGAATCAATATGAAAAGTTTCTAAGCCCTTTTAAATCAGTATTAGCATTAAGCAATATCTGAAGTGATTTCAGAAACTGCATTATAAACACAAAATCGATTGGATGCTAAACTCTAAAGACACAATCCTAGGAATAATGAAAAATACAACAAATCATTTCTACATCTAATATGATTAATGAGATATTTAGCTTTTAAAGAATGCCAATACTTTCTTAAAACCAGCTTGACTTTCAAAATGAAATAAAATGCATAATTAATGTTTACATAATTAGATTTTATGACTCTATTATGCTAAATCTAGATCTCCTTGAACACGAATATCCTTTTTCACAGGGAAAATTATTATAATAATTATTTATAGTTTATAAAACCCATACACATGATCTAATTTTCTGTTTATAATAAAACCCCATGAAAAAGGTATGGTAGGAATTATTATGCTGTTTTACAGATGGAAAAACAAAGATGTAAGGTATTTTTATGAGTTCTTATTGTAAATCCACAGGAGGGCGAAGACTTGGACTTAATTCTACATATGTATAGAAAAATTAACATTTAGGCAACTTTTTTTCCAATTAGTTATCAATATTTTAATTGAAATTTATTAATTAATTTTATACTGACAGCATTTGACAGTGCTTAGCAGATGATATTTTCAGAGGCATCTGATGTCTCCCTAATGATCCCCAACGATCATCATTTATGGCTCCTCCCTGTGTGATCAGACCACTCCCTGGGGCAGATCCCCCAGTTCACTTCCTATCCATTATTGGTGGACATCAAAGGGAGAGTGCAAGCAGAGATGAAGAACACTGACTTTCAGATTATTTTTAGAATGTGTATCCTTTATAGTAATTATAAAATTATAATTTTAAACATTTATTTTAGTGAATAAGAGGCATATTTTACCTAACTGAGTTAGTTGTGTTGTTCCAAAATATTTAAAAAATGCAATTGAACATTGATTGTGTGGATAACAAAAACACAGGCATAAAGTATAAGTTAAAGTTTTATGTTCATAAGAAATATTAAATATAAATAACATGACAGTTTAGAATTTTAAATATATATTTATCTGATAATTTCCATATTTCTTTGGTTAAAGCTTAACTAGAAACACTGGTAAAACTGATATGAAACCTGTGAACATACAGGCAAGCTGATTACGAATCATCAGTGGATAGCTAGTCAAGGAATAGGGTACAAACTGAAATGAAACCCATTCCAGTCTTAAATATAAGGGTAGATTTAAAAATTAACATAATTTTATATCTGAAAAAGTCTTAATTGTCATTAGCAATAGCAGTTGTCTTAGATGTTACACAGTAGTAACCCAAGTAGCTTGTTCTGAATCTCTCGAAACATAACACTACTTATCAGATAAGGTTCATGTAGAATGTCAAACCCCACATCAAGATTTTAGCAACTTTACCTACATTAAAACATTCTTAATAAAGACAAAGACTAAAGCAAATGCACATGATCCTAGCGTTCACTTGTAAATTTGTTCTTTTGTGGTTATAAATTAGGATTTAGAAAAATCCCTTTCCATCATGTAGACTTTTACATATGAACTAGTTATTCAGGCAACACTGAACCCTGAGAAGTATGCATTTGGCTTCATCCTAATAATTTTGACACATTAATATTAGTCATACCTTAAGGGCCTTGTACTTTTGCTCCACATCTAACAACCAAGATTTAAGAATACATTAAATAACATGCCTTGCTAATTTGAAATCC
Organism: Cacajao melanocephalus; assembly: GCA_963573385.1. NCBI lineage: Eukaryota > Metazoa > Chordata > Mammalia > Primates > Pitheciidae > Cacajao > Cacajao melanocephalus. Next base: position 20,051 of record CAUYLG010055198.1, on the reverse strand, counting down.
ACTAGATCTGATATTGGGTTGAACATAGTTGTTCTCTTTGATAATACCATGGCAGTCTATCTTCAAAATCAAGCTGCCTCCTGCACTATAAATAATCTCTATGTGGACAAACCCATGCAAGGAGGTGTGATCCATGCAATGAAAAAATGATAAAGATTAGGGCCTCACCTAACACAGCAGTCGGTACAAGTGGATCATTGGGCACTGCAGGAAAACAAAGCTCATGAAGGAATATATTGCTCTAAAGTAGTTTTTTAAATTCTTTTTCTCTTTAAAATAGATTTAAGCTTTCTTCAGCAATATAATGATTAAACTTTCTCAGATTACTATATTCTGCAAATGTAAAATTTTTCTCTCCCAGCTTGGGTTATATCTAAACATCCAGAGAGGTATATCATAATTATAATTCAAAACTCTGTTTAATTTAAAAAGCCAGAAGATTCAATTTGACATTACAAAAATTATGAAAAAAGAAACCGTGTATTTTAGATCTATCAAGTGTAAGGTATTTAAAGAAATAATTATCTCATATTCATTCCAAATAATTTTTTTCAGTTAGCTGTGGGAAGTAGATTTAATCCTTTCTGTAAGTTCATAAGCTGATGTTTACAGTTACACTGCTGAAGTCAAACTTTTGAATAAGGTCCTAGCATAGGCAATAGATAGACAAGTTTGGGATGCATGAATGCTTTCAACTCCTTAATTGATTAAATATAAAATTAAGTAGTAAAGAGGTGATTCATTTTTATTTTCAGCAAAACTTGCTTTCAACACTAAGTATATTTTATGTTTTTCTCCATCATTTATCTATAGTGAAATAAAAATAAAATAGATCTGAAAGGCCCTGTCATGATTATAACTAAATTCCAAAATGACTCATGCTTAGCATTTCTGACTACTAATTTGGTATACATATATATCATAGAAAATGATGGGCTGTCACTTAAAAATTTTACCAAGCTGAACAATTCAGAAAAAGACTTCCCTCTCTGAAAAGACATATAACCATACAACCTACAAATATTTTATTTCCAATCTTACTAAAACATATGTTCATAGTTTGTATAGGAGATAATACTTATATTGTTTCTTTCCTTATACTCATGTTTTCCAAACTGGGGTGAGCATATATCTGGGATGTGTGCCAAATATCATAAGGCCCAAGTAATACAAGGCCAGTATACTCAGGAGATATACCTGGTTTGCCTGCCCCAAGCATCAATTCTACTTGAGGATTTGAAGAAACAAAGTTAGGCAATTTCACTAAATTTAATTAACTTAAACAGATACACTATAGAACAGAATATAAAATTCATATGAAAATTGAAAATAAATAGTAATATTAGTACTGGGGTAATTATTAAAGTCATCTGCTTTTAAATGGTACTTCAGTGGAAATATTTTAAAAGCCTTGCCTTCATAGACCAACATTAGAATTTTCAAGACAAATGGATAAATGAATTTCACTATTCCTTGCAAATCCCCCAATTCAAATATACTTTTGGACTTCACACCAGATAGTTAAGAGCATGTAGACTAATCTTTCCCTGAGTTAACTTTTTAGTATTGCAATTCTCCAGGAGTTTACAATATACTACTTTAATGAATTGATTTTACCTGTGTCAATAATTCCCAGGAAGAATTACTGTTCCCTCTTATCACAAAAGAAACTTTCATCTTACACAAAGGAAGACGCAAATAGAAAAAATTTTGAATTCTGACATGAACTAACTTTAGGTAGGCAATCATGTGTTTTCACTTAGAGCAATGACATGTGCTATGGACTGAGTGGTGTATGTTTGGTATATCTCTTGTGACACAATAATAAAATTAGAGTTTGAAGCTGAACTAAATCCAGTATCAACCCTGTTTAGAATCCTTCTTGTAAGTTCCATAATATCCTCCCCATCTCTTCTTCTTCTTTCTAGCTGCTTCTTCCCTCTCTCGTACTCTCTCTCATTATTCAAAAAGTAACGAGTAGAATTCAAAGCGAACTTAATGAACCACAACATCATTTATTAAAATCTTAATGAAAAACTTACATCTTGGACTAAAGTTATGTTGGTCCATGAAAGTGATGGAAAGAGGATCTTCTGCGTGCAGAGTGCTTTGATCAGCATAGCTTCGATCCATTGCATTCACCATGTGAGTCATCTCCTGCCGGGTATTCCCCATGGCATCTTTGCGTTTTTTAGCAAGTTTACTGCCAAGGCAAATACAAAAGGGAATCCTTAGTGTTTGAGGCTTGCAGGAGAGTTAACACCAGCAATAAGTGGTTCGGGGAGCCCGAGGATAAGGTTACAAACGTGGTTTAGAAACCCCAAGCACTGGTCATAATTTCAGGAATTAAGTTTGACATTCAAACAATTATATTTGTTCCTTGCTATAAAAGTATTTTGTCAGATGGCTATTTCAGTATTCAAGCTGTCAACTCAAATCTCTCATCATTTCCTGTATTTTATACCATTAATATCATAAAATTACATTTATTAAAAGCAAAATGAATACCTCTTTACAAGAGTAATTCAACAAATGTTTCAGCTAAAGCCAAGTTTTGATATTCCTCCTGGATAATTAATTCTTTTGATCAACTTTTAGTTCTTTTTAGAAATAATATGACTAACTTTTCAAGTCTGTTTTACTGTAGCCACCAAATTAAAACAAAGAAATGTCTCGTTCTTCATTCTCTGTGCTATTATTAAGTAAAAATGTAATGTGTAGAATTAACATATTTAGGAATGTATTTATAACATTAATCAGAAGCTCATCTTAAGACTTTTAGAAAAAAAAACCACTGCTAGAAAATTTCAAGTATACATTAATACATGGGATTAAATCATATACTGGTAAGAAAAGTACTGAGAAAAGTTTTAAAAATGGTATGTAAAGATATGCAAATTATCATCTTGGAGTATTCACATGGTAAAATCTTAAAAATGTGTTTTCTAAGTAGAACCACATGGCATACTATCACCTACAGCAATGCTTTATAAATGCAGAAAGGCATATGATTTAAGGGATTGGAAATTAACAGCATTAGAATTATGAACTACTCAAATATTGGCATGTTTATCTTACATATCATGGATGTAAAATACATTTTAGTTCTTTGTGAATGTTACACATGAAACATCCAAGAAAAAGGCTATTAAAGGCATATAAAATATTTAAATTACACTAACAAGAAAATTTATATATAAATAAAGGTACTCTAAAAGCCTGTAATAGGCAAATTATGTTACTAAGTTTGTGGCAGCAATTTATATCACCTTGGAAATATTCTTTAGTTGTTTTAAGAATACCATTCCTCCACTAGATTATAAGCTAAGCCATTTTCTTCTGATCCTCATTCGTATCTAAACCAGAGTAAATGTAGTACAAATACTACAAAGTCTCACTTAATAGATTGAGTTTATGTATAAAGGCTTTTCCTTTAAAACATTAATCTAGCAATTGGAGGACTACTCCAGTGTAGGATATTTTTCTCTGAGAATTATAATACTTGGCTTCATGGTGGTACATATACAACACACACAACACATGGACACATCAGATCTTACACTATGTTGTTTAAGGTAGTCATAAACTAAGATTCGAACATGGAGATGGCTATTTTAGAAATAAAAAATAACGATAATCACAGAATCACAGTATTAGTAATAAGAAAACAATGACAAAGTATAACAAGAACTACTACCACCACTAACATAACTACCACTACACCATCACCACCATCATTTATTAGCAACAGTTGCGCTATACATTCAAAGAGCTATGAATCTCCTTTTTCTAGATTTGTGGGTAAAAATCCTGTATGAATATGTAGGTTTCTGACAGGTAATGTAAATGGGTGCTGCTGCCAGGGCAAGATACCATAAGGAAGGGTAATGGCTGTGAAGAACTGGAAAGCAGTTTAGAGGCAACTTGCCTAAGTGACTACTGGCATTTGATCCCAGTGTTGAACTTCTGACTTAATTTTTTTTAAAGACAAGCCATGAATCTGATTGTTTATATTAATTTTCTTGATTTTTTTTCAAGTGGTTTTATTTTTTAAAACAGTGTATAGACCAAATGAAACATCATCAGGCCACTTTATCCTATGAACTTTCACATTCCAACCTTCCCTCTAGGCCGTCATACAGATGTTTGTTCTTTAACCTACATTATTTGCCTGTAATATCTGGCTAACTTCTATCTGTTCTGTTTCAGTGTAATAGACACTTCATCAGGGAGGCTTTATATGACTGACTCCAAAACAACCTTTCTTAAGTTAGGCTAGGTATTTTCTATAGCACCACATTCTTCACTTGTAATGAGTCTTATTGACTGATAAATGCGAATATCTTTCAATTGTTTTCCCCACTGTGTGATCCACAAAGAGAAGGATGATCTGCATAACCTTGGCACTTGACGCAGTGTCTGGCACATAGGAGGCATTCAAGAAATACTTGTTGAATAGATGAATTAAGCCTGTTATATACTTGGCACTTTTCATTTGTTAACTCAATTCTCAGATCAATCTGCTGAAAAAGGCACAAGGATTCTAATTGTATAGATAAGTTCAATGAGGCTCAGGGGAGTTAAATAACTTGCCCAAGGTTATTTATCTAATAAGCAACGAAGAATGACCTGGTTCTACAGCCTAAGCTCTTATACTATATCTGGTTGCTTACACTTTTTAAACTGCCACATTTCAAAGTGGCATTGCTTACTCTAGCAGTCGAACACTAGTTAATATACAGCACTATTTACTCTAGCAGTTGAACACTAGTTGTTATCAATTTCAGCAAAATATAAATATAGCATAAATGTTTTACCATTTTAAAATTTTAAAACAGCAAACATTGCTTTAGGAAATAACTTCCAATCTTTGTGTCTTGGAAAAGAAAAAAGAATAAATTCATTTCTCAAAAAATATGAGAGACTGAATTGAATAAAAATAAAATTTGGATTCAAAATAATGTTAAAATTTTGAAGGTGGGCAGTTCAAAGCCAATAGAAAAGACAAATTTAAACCCTGAGGCTTTACTTTAAAATATGTGTAATTTATAGGTATTTCAGGATTAGGGAAAAACAAGAAGTAATGAATTTGTCAAATGCATGACAGGTTAAAATTTTCATGCAATGACGGACTTTAACTTTTCAGATTCATAAACCTAGATTAGTTGACAAATTATGGGGGAATATAACCTTTGTTAATATCTGCCAGCCATGAATTATCAGCTTGGTTTTTATACCTTAATCCTCACAACAACCCTGTGAGGTAGGCTTTCATTCAGGTTTTTCTAAAACAAAGAAAAAAATTAACATCAGTGTTAAGTGTTGTTGATCAAAAACAGATAGTTACTATGACGATGCCAGTGAATAGCAGCTCAAAGATCACATCTCATTTTCCTTTAAGCTCTCCTCTAATTTATATCTATTTTTATTTTAAAATACTCTCTAATCAAGATAAGCATCACTAAGTATGGTTAAGCATCCTTTAAAAGCATATCTCTGTGACAACCTTTGTAGTTTCGATTAAAATTGCCAGTAGCCCTATGTACAATAATATTAGTACAACCTGTTACATTGTCTGGAACACAGAAGTGTTATCTATCCACCAAAAAAGGGAATCCCATTCTAACATCAGAGCTACACAATGGTTAATGTTAAGCTTATTGACAGTCTCATAATTAAATACTTATTGATTCCGGTATGTTTGATGCTTTGTCTCCTCCTGAGCAACTAGCATATCTAATGTGCACTTTAGAACAGTTAAGCAATTCATTTTGCAACTACTTTGAGTTTGACAGATGTGCAAATGACTTTCATTATCAAAGCAGCCAACAGCATACACTTCTGCAGGTGGATGTATGGGTGGGCCATAAAGGGGGAAAGTGTTCCATCACTGTATGAAATGGTACAGCTGATTATCTCTGGCTTCATCAAACATAATTTAACAAGGATATTATGATTCATCACAATAAGTTAGGAGCACTGTTAGTGTACAGCTGCTTGGTTTAGCAGATTTTAGGAAGCAAATCCTTTATAATATTTAAAATGTTGGCAGAATTGTGTTATAGTCATGGAAACTCTTATAAAGGTTTTGTGGTAAAGTTAGCCTAAGTTTACTTAATGATTTAAATGCTGTGCGATACATGCTCCAAACATACTTAATTGCAATCCTTAAACCTTGAAAGTCGGTGGATCAAATACTGGTCAAGCAAAGTCCAAGAATGCTTTGCTGTATTGTTCCTTTGATTTGGATGAAAAACTACTCTGGCATATAAGGTGATAAGCTGAAAATGACTCAGGAAATAGAATGGACCATCTTCCCTATCCTTATCCAAATGAGCCATTCCATGCTTGAGTCTAGGAAGAGTTACAGACTCTGGAAGAGAAAAGAGCAATGTGATGCCTCTATGTTTCCAAATAGGTCGACAAAGGTTTTTTTTGGCTCTGGTTTTAGAAAATATTTGTCCTACTTAAGTTACAATAAACTCATTTTTTTCCTCTAAAAAGAATTTATTTCTTTGTTGCTGCAACATCATGATTTTTCCACTTTTTTTTTTCTTTAACAAAAGCACAATAATTGCCTTAATGGCCAGACCAAAGATCTTCTGAAGTTATAACCCATCCTAGATTCCTAGAAATACAGATAGAGATGTTATCACATGCAGACCTGAACTAATTTGCATTCTATGAAGGCATTTTGAGTGTTCCATAAATACACTACTTGATTCATTTTGTCAGATATAACACTACATAAAGATAGTGATTCGTGAGTTACAACAATTAACTCTTCTTTACCAGATGAGTGAAGTGCCATATTACTCAGATAAGGTACAGGTTTAACTTGAGTAAATAAATGAGTTTTTGGCTCTAGACTAAAGCTGCTTATGGAAAATTATAAATAAATTAATAGTAGCTGGACATACAGAAATACAATATCCCTTTTTAAAAAGACTGGCAAAATAGGTAATAGAAAAAGTTTATAGTTTTAGGGTCTGGAAAAACTTTTTTTGAAATGTCACCAAAATTGCAAACATTCTGTTTTGTTTTGTTTTTGAAAAGGGATACTGCACCTTTAACACATGTAAAGTTGTACATCACCCATTTTCTACTTACAGGTAGTAGGAGTAAGAATAGTAGCTCCTCCTGGCAAGCAAATCACAGACAGTGGAAAAAGAGAAGCAATGGTGAATGAAAAGCGTGACTCTGTCACATTCAATAAAGCAGAAAAATGTGTGTTAAAAAATAAAATAAAATAAAATAAAATTCATGTTTTTTGCTTTGCATTTCAATTTGCTCATGCATTGTTAAGATTTTTTTTGCCATGCAATTAAACAGACAGATATGCAATATAAAAATAAAATTTAAAATACATAATTTGGAAAAAATAACATGCTGATATTTATTATTGCCAAAAAACTGAAAAATTAAATGGATCATGTATTTTCAACATGCAGTTAAGCATAATATCATCCATTACCATCTAAATATGTGACAGATGGAACAGCTGTGTATAAAACTTGTGTACTATATAGACTATTTTTCTTTAGATACAAAACATAAAGATGTATTATGTTAATAAATATATCATATATACAGAATAACACCTAAATTTCTACAAACAAGTTATTATATCTTAATGTTACACAGGTATATACCTATATTATGTGAATATAGATATATACCATATACTATATATACACAAAGATACTTCTACAGTAGATGCATGTGAACATGATATCATACACAAACATTTACTGTATTGAAACATAATTTCAAATTTATGTTTGAATTATTAATGTGTTCATGCTGTGTATGTAAAATATAATACACAACCAATGAAAAAATGGCATACATTTGGAAATAATTGAACAGCAATTAAATTAAAAAATGACATTGCGTTTTGAAAGATGCAATATCCCTTTTCTTAGCCTAAAAACTTACTTCATATATATCCTTAGCTATAAAACTTTGCTCAATTGCATTACACACCATTCCTTTGCAAAACAACCAAAAAGACATGGAACTGTTTTCCGCATAAGAAATACACCTACATATATTCATCCCAGCGAGGGATAAAGTCAAACTTAACAATTTCCCATTAAAATGTAGAAAAGAGGCTAAAGTAATTTGCCTTTCCATTATTTTTATTATAAATTTATATATTAAAAGGGAAAGATTTTATATTAATAGTTTTAAGCTATCTTTGATGATAATATCCAATGCAATGCCACTATAATATCTATGCTTTTCTGTGTGTATGATAAACATACTTGTGATTAAAGCATATATGGTACATGTGTGACATACGCTATATATAAGTAAAAGTCATTACAAAGTTGCTTTGGTAAGTAAGGAATTCAAGTAATGCAGATATAATACTATATGTCAGAAGGTAACATATCTAAATAATGAAACTTCATCTATCTATAAAAGTGCAACTTTTCCCAGTTATAAAGGTGATGGCGAGGAGCAGAAGCAAAAGCCCTAGCATACTTTCTATCAAAAGACAATCAAAGCATAGTTACGAAAGCTCAAATGTTAACTATTTTAATAGAGAGGCTCATTAACTTAACCATTTAATATATCAACCAGAAAAACAAATTGTCATATTATACAATTTTAGAGAGCTGTCAGAGCATTTTACCTCCCCCCCAAATCTTGCTTAGTGACGGCTTTAGCTTAATTTATGAAATTTATTTTTCAATTTTTTTCATTATTGCTAAAACAGCCCTGGATAAGGAGGGTTATCAAGACAAATGAATGTTTTCAAATAAAAGTGAATAGTTTAGCCCAATTCTAACTGAATGAGGACATATCAGAAGCCACTTTCTTGTGGCACACAATCTGAAGTGACCAGAATATTGTGAAGCAATGTTAACTCTACTCTCTAAACTGTTTAGTTAACTGTCCAAATACAAATTTAAAATAAACAGAGAAATAAGGTCTGAAGGTTATAATTGGTGATTTTTATTGTTCTTCACTGGCAAATTTTTATGGCTAAAATACTTAAAACTTTTGCCTCACATATGATGTATTTTCCAACCACAGAGGGAGACAACAGCGAGAGAAAGCACTATTTGGGGAAAGCACGTATGTAGCTAATTTAACACAAAACACTATAATGCATACCTAATGTTTCTAATGCAGATGTGTCTTCTCCAACATATATATCTCCAGGGGATAATCGTAAAGAGGCAATATATTAAAATAAACTCTGATGGAATCATTAAAACATGTAGTATGAGTCTTATCTATAATGTTAATGCTTTATTTCACATATAAAATAATTATAATAGTATACTAAATAATTTAAGGTAATATAAGCAACATCATTTATTATATTTCTCAATAGAGTTCATTGATTACAACCACTTCTATACACCAAACTACTAGGACTTTACTTTCGCATATAAAGATTTTTTTTTAAAGTCCTTCCAAATTGTAGCAATATCCTCCCAAATACATGATGGGAAGGATTAGAGTGTTATATTAGTTTCCAAAACAGTGCCTTACAGATTTATGACATTTTATAGAATCTAAAAATCCTCAAATTATAAAAACTGTGTACTTTGAAATGCTTTTCAGCAGGAATATACTTTGGTCTCCAGAGCAAAGCTCAGTTTAGTTTCCAGTAGGTCTTAATATCTTCATGTAATTCCAGAAGATGGCGATATTGGTTGATACAGTATAAAAAATTAATGTTCAATTAAAACAATTTACTCTCTATTTTAAAAGGCTAAAATTTTTAGTCAACGAATATTTAATATTTAAATATTGTTTATATTCTTCTCATATCTTATTTGTAGCCAAGATGTAGAAAAATACAGAGAAAGAGCACAAAATAATTCACAGATCACAGCCCAAGTATCACAATAAATCCATATTTTGCCATTGTAAATAATAACACTTCAAATATAAGATAAATTATCTCAAGTACCCTTGCATTTGAGAAATTTAAATTTGGACATTAATTTCTAGGTCAACTTAACAAAAAGCATATGTTTATATCTAAAATTAAACTGCAAATAACCAAATAAGAATTTATTAAAAAGCACGTCCAATCGACTCAGGTGCCGAAAACGCTGTTAAAATTAAATTTTTCTTCTTGTTGTTTGTTCTAATTTAAAGGATCTTGAGAAAAACAGGTTTTTAAAACTAGAGACACAAATGGTAAGTGGGCAGGACAGGACAATATTAGGCCTTACCTCTTTTTTACAATTAATATGACAACTAGGAGAAGGAGGATGAACACCAAAATTCCAGCACTAATTCCTGCTATTTTCACCACTCTGTCTGTCTGCTTGGCAGGATCTGGGATCACTTCTGGTTCTTCTGTTGCTGCTGCTAAATGAATAAAAAAAATCAGTTACTGAAAGCAGCTAACAATCACAGAAAAAAATTATTCCCGGTAATTATTCCCAATAAACATAACTTGTTTATTATATATTAATAAAAATAACCCCACAATGTAAATACATTGAAGAAGCAGGCTAAACTACAATATGAGACTTAGGGTAGGGGTAAGGAAAATCTTTCTGACAGGAGGTTTTGTTGATACAAAAAATAAAACAAACCTCCAAAGTAAACATCAAAGAGAATGATGAACTACTTTTCTGCAAGTGTCCTTGAAAGTCAGAACACAAGGTTTTCTAGAAATTGGAAAGAGATGGGTTCAGATTTCGAGGTTTATCAGTCAATGTAGTAAGTGCTTCTTGACTCAAATGCCAGGTGCTGTGCTTGGTGCTTTAAGGCAGTATCAATGGCACTTGTCTGGGACAGAAAGGGTTAGGTTAAATAAATGCCTACTCTAACTGCTAGAGGCATGAGTTCATGATTTACTATATAAAATTTGAGATGAATAGTTGATTTGGCACAAGAAGAATAAGCAAAGAAGAACAGACACATCAAGGAATATTTCAAATTATTATATTAAAACACAGATATTAAACTTCGAAAACAACTTTGAGGAGATGATTATTTTAAAAAACTTCCTTATATATCCTAACTTCCTTTCTTCCTCAAAGTCATCTGACTACTCATCATATGCACACACAATTAAAATTATAAACTTTAATTAATTTACAAGCCCCAGTAACGCTCTGAAGACATTTTTCTTTTACCTCATTTACCTTGAAAATTGAGAAGGAAAGTATTATCACCTACAATTTGAAGGAACTATCTTTAGAAAGGATAAAGGAACTGAAGCTTAGAGAGATAAGGATAGTTTATAAATTGCTCAAGAACAAAGAAAAAATCAAATATATCTTCTGTCTTTTAACACAAAATTTCTCAATGTTTCCAGATCCATGGCTCCTACTGCTAAAAATTGGTGTAACAAGAGTCCAGGTGATTCTCATGATTAGACACATTTGGAAAACTGCCTTGAAGCACCCATCACAGCGCCTTCACGTGGAGTCAAGAGATGGTGTCCAAATGAACAGAACCACAAAGAAATCTCTAAACCTAACCTCATATCTTTCCAATGGACGTTTTGTTAATTAGCTTTTAAAAATCAACAATATTTCTACATTCTGACCCTTTCTTCTTTACCTTCTCCTCTTGGCTTATCTACCCCCAGCCCATAGTTCTATACATCCAAGTATCTGCTCTACTTTTCCAACCAGCCACAGATTCTGTAAAAAGGAGACTGTTGAGGTTAACTATTAATTTCTCAAAGTAAAAATCTGAAAGAGTAAATATATCTAATGTCAGTATCATGATATAAAATAGTAATTTAAAGCTAAACCAGTGAGAAAGACATAGTTCAAATAAAAGCGTCAGAACAGTTAACTTTGTAAAACATTTCACTATAGCTTTCTTAATTTATCTTATTTCAATTGCAATAAAACTTCCCCATGGACTAGATTTGGTAACTATTTTTCTCAAACAGAAAAAGCAAATCTTTGGCTGGTGTATTTTGGGAAACTAAGGGAGTTTTTTTGTTTCCCTTTCTGACTTCACACTTTCCATATATTCCGGCTGTAGGGAACATCTAACCTCATAATTATGAAAAGAGATACCTTAATGCTTTCAAACTATTTTATGGTTCAATTTATCAAAACATGTAAATATGTTAGAGATCTTTTCCTTTCCAAGGCAACTTTAGAAATATATATATTTATATGTATATATATTTATATATATTTATATAAATATATATTATATTATATATATATTTCTAAAGTTGCCCTTGGAAAGGGCATATATATATATATATATATATATATAGAGAGAGAGAGAGAGAGAGAGAGAGAGTCATAGTCTATATGTCTTTAAGACAAGACATATATACATATATATATATAAAAAAGTCATAGTCTATAGTCTATACGTCTTTAAGACAAGACTTCAATTCACATTTACCAAGTGGTTAATAAAGAAAAAAATGCCCAGTAAATTATTTATTCAAGTTGGGTAAGGGTGCCTGTCTGTGATGATAATTCTGTGTCAAGAATTGTTCATTAATCTACAACACAATGATTAAACTTAAGTATAGAAGTCTAATAAAATTCTCCAAATACATGTGATTTGGTGGTTGTTTTCCTTGAATTCTCTGTGAATTCTCCTCAAAGTCATTAGCTGTGGCATTTATTATCATTACTATCACTACCATGAAATGCGTCCGTATAGATTTATTAGTTTGGATGCTTTCATCACATGTATCTTTTAAAGTTCTTGGCCTGCTATAACCAAAGAACATAAATAGCCTATTTAAAATCATTCACGCTTAGAAGATTCATTAAAGAAAATACAAGCAGTAGCCCCTAAGTGAGTATTTTCTATTTTCTTCAAAGAGAGCAAAAAGCTATTATGGTGGCAGTGCCCCTGAGTCCTGTTTATAATTTATTCACATACACAAAGACAATGTGGAGCACCTTTTTCAGAAACACTTTCCTTGGACATAAATCTTTCCTTTTTTATCTGCCAAAGAACATTTAAGGAATCCCCAGTGTTCAGAAGCCAAGTGCAGCATAATTCTTTGTACAGTGAGAAAAAAAAACAGAAAAAACTAAGGCACAATTATATTCTTATTGAGCAAATTTCTAGGATGCATTTTGGGGGGCAAAAATAGCTAAAGTGACTTCATCAATTGTGTCCTTGCTCCCACTACTTAAAAATGACATAGCTTTAAAGTCAAACAAATTTACCTAAAACTGTTTTAATAGCTGTGCTTAGACAAATTCATTCTTCTACTTTCATAATGGACATTAGATATGGAAGCCTCTAAGTACAATGTATTAAGCAATCTTATGGTGTCTTCAGAGATATTACTGTCACTTAAATTCTGCAAATCCTCCTGGTATTTCATCAGTGCTTTCTTTCTCAGTTATAGATCGGAGAAATTGTTCACACTTATGTCCCAATCATTCCTTTAAATCCTACCAGCAGGGTTATGCCCCCCCATCCACACTAAACCACCGAATGTCTCTAACGACTTGCTAGTTACTGAATTCAATGTGTACTTTTCTAGTCTGATTTTTTGTGACCTCTTAATAGAACGTCACATTCCTGTCTACTCCCTCTTTCTTGCAACGCCCTCTTCCTGGAACTTTGATAAACTTGGGTATCTCCTGGTTTTCTCAGGATTCTTGTCTCTCCTTTCCAGATTTTTTGTTTGCTCATCCCTTAAAAATAGGTGTCCCTTTGAGTTCCTCAGTGACCTAGGCCTCCTGACACTGTGTTCCATACTTTCTGGCTTGGTGATCTTATCCATTTTCATCTCGTTAGTTACTATCCTGATAACTGATCACTCTCTAATGAATATATCTCTGACCAAAGGTTGCAACCCGAATTCCTGACCCATGGAGTCATGTAATTAGTATGTCTTCACATCAATGTATGACAGTCACCTTAAGCACACCATGTCCAACCTGAACTCATTATCTTATCTCATGGCAGTTCTTTTTCTAGTGTATCCCCTTTCGGGAAATGGAAAAACTATCCATACAATTCTTCAAGGCAGAAATCTAGGCATCATTCTTGAATCTTCCACTTTCCTTATCTCTAGGATTAACATTTATCATCCAAATTGGGATGCTTTTGAAGGAAAGCAAAAATTGGAATAATCTGCAGTAAAGTGGGATGCATAATCACTTTACTTCTCTTTCTCATACAATTAGTTACAAAGCACTACTATTTCTTAAATATTCTTTGTTGTCACTTTCCCCATTCCCACTGCTACTACCTTCACTCAGATCAGTATCATCTCTCAGCCAGATCACACAGGAGCCACCTATGTTAAATCTCTGAATATACCTACCTTCTGCCTATTCCACCTCAAAACCCACATTGTAGCACATTAGTATTTTCTAGGGTTTCAACTGTATCATATCACTCCATTGATTAGAGCCCTCCAATAGCTTTCCATTGCTGTTAAGGTAAAGCTCATGAAAGCAGAAACCATATTTATTTTGCTCACCATTGAATTTCTACTAGGACCTAAAAAGGAGCAACACAACAGAAAATATTAGTTGAATGAATGAAATAACATCAAGCCCGCCTTAGCTAGGCTGCACTGGCATACAGAAAATCAGTTATCTCCTTAAAAACATAAGGATGTCTCTGATCAGACATTTCTCTTACTGTTGCAGATATTAACATAACGTGAACTTGATACATACATTTCTGAGTTGTCTCTGGAAATTTCAAGCCCCTTTGTTACATTCCTTTACAGAGCTAACCGTTTCAACCATGTGCCACCACCTATCACTAAACCAATGTGCAAGAAAAGTCCAGTGTCATGGAAAGCACAAGAGATTGGTTCAGCAAGACCCTGTTTTGATTCTTAGCTCTTTCCCTTATCTGTTGTGCGACAATGAGCAAGTGAGAATCTTTGAGAGCGAATGCCTTCATCTATAAAATTTATAACATTACCTATATTACATAGCTTTTAGGAATATCAGGTAACATAATGATGTGAAAGGTTTTTGTAAACTAAAACACTTGGGATGGTAGAAATAGTAGTAGATGCTGCTGCTCTAGGTAGAGGTAACCTAGATGTCAGTTCTTTGGGTCCAATATATAGAAATGAAAAACTATGAATAGGAAAAATGAAATCAGTGAAAAACAGCTTTAAAAAAATCTTAGCTATTATATAAATATACAATGACAGGTTTTGTAAAACACATGTTATTAATTACACATGCTGCCACAGTGGACGCCTAAACCTTCTGGTCGTCTTGAAGTATGTGTTATTTAACTCAATGGTCTTTTGAAGTAATTTGGCTTCCTCACTGCATGTGATCTTATGAAACTTGCCCAGTATTAGATCACTGACTAAAACAAACAGGGTCTACCAGGGCTTTTACTGGTGAGAAAAGAAAGCAGCTAAATGCTACATGCTTTGTTTTAACAGTAGTTGGAAAATAATTTATTCTCCTTTAATAAAGATATGAAACCCAAAGATTTCTGATGTGGAAAACAGTGCAAAAGTCTGTGAAGCCTTTAAACAACTAAAAAAATAAAATTAGAGATTAATATTGCAGATATTTAAAATTAATTTCACATTGCTTAAAGTATCTCTAGTCTACACGCCTCTAAATTTGTTTTGGTTTTAAAGGCACAGCTCAAATGCTGTATAAAATTCTGAAGTGACATAAATACTTTTCAAGAAGGCAGTAAGTATCATGTTTTAGGAATGTATATAATGGTAAAACAAACGTAAAATATTGTTTTGGTTCACAGTAACTTAATGAAGAAGAAATGTTTTAATGTGCGTATTAATTTTTCATCAAGCTTCCCATTAAATTCATTCAATTATGTAAAACAGAGCGTTACTGTACTGTCTTACTTCTCAAACACAGATGATTCTATCTGCTAAGTTCTCTCCGAAATTGGTTCTGAATTCTCCACCCCACCTTCAACTGCCTTCAAGACCCAGTCTTTTTTTTCACTAGTCCTCCTGCTTCCCATGTTGGCTACCTCAGGTTTATCCTATATAATGCTAATTGGATGAGTTGTCTAAAATGTAGATGTGATAAAATGACTACATTGCTTTACAAGAGGAAAAGGCAAAAGTTATGGCATATAAGGCCTTTCACAAACAGGTTCCAATATTTCAACCTCATCTTCAGAGACACTTTCATTCATATACTCTTATCATTAAAATCATCCACCATTTCTCAAATACTCTTTATTCTATTTTAGGAGTTGACAAACTGTGGTCCTTGGGTTGTATATGGCCCATTTTGATGAAACAAAAATTGTAAATATTCAACTTTACAAAATAATACCAAACTCTTACCAACTTATATACCCACCAGCAGTGTATGCCAACAACATTTAAATTATATCTTACCACTTTCTTAATTTTTGTCACTTAAGCAGTAGAAAATGATACGTAATACATATTTGATTACTACTTAAATGACTTTTTGAGATACCTGAAATATCCCTAGCTGTTTTTTTTTCTCTGAAATGCTCAGTATATAGCTTTGACTGAAATTTGTATTCGAGTATCTTCTCCTATCAGATTGTGTAAAGAATGAAAACCACCCTTTCCTTTCAAGATATTAAGAGTTTGTGGCTAGGACCCCTACTACAAAAGACAGATTAAGAAGAGAAAAATACAAATTTATTAATATAAGTTTTACAAGACATGGTAGACTCACAAGGAAATGAAGACCCCAAGCAACAGTTAAACCTGAGCGTTCTTATAGCAGATTTGATGAAGGGTGAGCATTATAGGGGACTATAATGGAGCAAAGAGTATGAGCTAAGTTTAGTAAACTGCAAAAAACTTAGCAAGGTCTGTTTGTTCAAATTCCTCTCTGTGTTCTTTACCTTTGGAAAGAAGGGTGCATTTTTTTCCCTACCTATAAGGAGGACATTTCTCATATGAGGGTATTATGATCTGCTTCAAAAGAAAGTTGGAGAGATCTTCTGTTTCTGTCACTTTCTCAAATTTTTTTAGGTTAAAATATTCAATATACCAAGGTGCCATATTTTGGGGTAATGTGTCCTGGAAGCCATCGGCAGCTTTTCTTCCCACTTTACTTATGGTATGAATAACAGTTATTAATTTTAATAAAGTCAGATATATAAATCTTTTTTTTATGATTAGGGCCTATTGTTTATGAAGTCCCTTTCAAACCTGAATTTTAAAAAAAATCCTCTTTTTTATTTGAAAGTTTTAAAAGAGTTCAAGATGTACAGTAGAAAGTTGTTTCAGGTCCTCCTCCCTCCCCACATACATATCCAATTCCCTGTGGATAACTTTTGAATTGATCCAATGATCTACATGGCCACTTCTGTCCCATATCAAAATTACGTAAATACATGAGTCACTTTCTGGAGTTTCCATGATTTTCTAAGAGGAAGTATATTATTCTGTGCTGATATTACATGATTTCAATTACTACAGTTATGTAATATGTTGTATATATAACGGAGGTATTTCCATGCTTAGTTCTCTTCCTGAGCATCTTAGCTATTTTTTATGTTGTATTCTGGGTAACTTCTTTAGATTTATACACTAGCTAATAAATTATCTCTTCACTTTTGCCAAATCTGCTATTAAGGCCAACCAAAGAGTTGTTTTAAATTTGAACAATTATGTTTTTCCTTCCTACAAGTTTCATTTGGTTCTTGGTAAACGGTTCTTTTAGTTATTCCTAATAGCATCTTGTTAATCTTTATGATTTGCACTTTATTTATTTAGAGGTTTTGTACAAGGCTATTTGTATTTGACAATCCCAATACCTGCAGTTTTTTGAGAATTTACATCTGTTGTTTTTTGCTAACTCTCACAGTGAGTTACTTTCAAGAATACTTGGTGACCTCTGATTGTGAGTTAACTGCTTTATGTTAGTCTGTGGGAACCCTGCAGGCCTAAATTGATTATGCTTTCATCTCAAAGATAATTTACATCTCCTACCAGTAGCTATGAGGTGTCCCAGATCTCAGACCACCTCTGCCAGCTCCATATGGGAGTCCCAGGCTAGACAACACTCTTATTACCAATCTGAAGATAAAAATCTCAAGGGCAATATAGTTTTAGCATACCCATTCAGGGATTACCAACCTCTCTTTATGTCTGTCGCTCACTGTTTTCAGCTCCAGTCATATAAATATAAATATAAATATAAATATATATGTGTGTGTATATATACACAACTGAAAGTATATATATATATATACACACACACATATGCACACATATATACATATATATATAAGTGTATATATATATACTTTGATATTTATATGACTGGAGCTGAAAACAGTGAGCAACAGGCATAAAGAGAGGTTGGTAATTCTTGAAGGGGGATGCTAAAATTATATTTTGTATAAAGTATGTATCCGTATGTGTGTGTGTGTGTGTGTGTGTGTGTGTGTGTGTGTGTGTGTATATATAGCAGAATAGTGGGTCCTGAGATATCTTCTCCAGTCACTCTAAGTCCAGCAAAGTATCCAAAGACATGTCCTATCCAGGATAGCATTGTTCTGCAGAGGTCCTCTAAGAACTGAATTTGCCAGGCTTCCAAAATGGGAAGTCGGATCATGGGCTTCTATGTTCTTTAGTTTTCCTAACACCTTTCTTTTAACTACCCTCTCACCTCTAAACACCAGTTAATCATTTTCCCATAACCCAAATAAAAATTGTATTGCAAGTATTTCTCAGCAAGTCTACAACTCACACTGGGTCTGAGGCAAACTGAGGGCAAAGATATAATCTCATTCAGGTCTTTATGTCTAATGATTTTTGCATAGTTACCAATACATTACAAAAGTTTAATATATATTTGTCAAATTAATAGGTAACAAATGAAAAATGCTCATAATTTGTCAAGGTATGCTACCTATATAAGAGTATTTATCAGCTATAATACACTGTTTAAAGTTTTAAATTTTTTTTGAAAAAAATACATGAATGCTAAGGTTAACTGAACTAATTTATAAAATCTATAACATTCTGAAGAGACAGAAATTCTGCTCTTCATAGTATCCATTGGTAAAGAACTTCAACATCTCTGGAAAACACACAGAACACTCTCATCAGGTGGCCTTAAATTATTTTTGACAAAACAAAATTATTAATCAGAGTCTGAATTCCAGCTTTGCCACAAGTTGACCTTAAGTAAGTTAACCACTGCTCCTCACTTTTTTTTATTGGTAAAATGGAGATTCAGTCTACCTTCTAGACTGATTCAAAGATTAAATGTATTGAAACATGTAAAGTGCTAAGGACAATATCTGGTACACTTCATAAAGCCTAAATAGTTATTAGGGAATGTATAAATAGATTCAAATAAAGTTCTCTTTCTAAATCTAGATTTCTGCACCATAAATGCTATAACATCACAGAAGCAGCATTAGATGGAGAGAAGTCTACCCTCTAAAAATATAGAGACAAGAGTCTGTTTATGTTTATCATTTAGTACATATTTGTTGAATACCTGATGGGTACAAAACACTGTACTAGGCTAAAAAACCAGAAAGATGAACAAGTATTCTTCCTTTAGAGAGTGTAAAAACTAGAAGAGTATGGTAAGTACTCAAATGACTGTACTTATTAACAGAATACTGCAATATATACAATGGCTACTGGTATTAGAGAAGCACAGATGAGGCTCCTCTGCAGAAGGATGAATTTGTATCTGATTTGTTGATATCTTAAAACATTTCTAAAGAAGACATTTATGCAGCCAACAAACATACGAAGAAAAGCTCATCATCACTGGTCATTAGAGCAATGTAAATCAAAACCACATTGAGGTACCATCTCACGCCAGTTAGAATGATGATCATTAAAAAATCTAGAGACAACAGATGCTGGAGAGGATGTGGAGAAATAGGAACGCGTTTACACTGTTGGTGGGAGTGTAAATTAGTTCAACCATTGTGGAAGACAGTGTGGCGATTCCTCAAGGATCTAGAACTATAAATACCATTTGACCCAGCAATCTCATTACTGGGTATATACCCAAAAGATTATAAATCATTCTATTATAAAGGCACATGCACAGGTATGTTTATTGTGGCACTGTTTACAATAGCAAAGACTTGGAACCAACCCAAATGCCCATCAATGATAGACTGGACAAAGAAAATGT